>CM067374.1:57055930-57113430 GCA_034401795.1 Chaetoderma sp. LZ-2023a | reverse complement strand
AGAGAGAGAGAGAGAGAGAGAGAGAGAGAGAGGTGGGTACGTCTGGCCAAATTTATTTAACATTGGGCCATTGATTAAGAATGAGTAGCATTTTAAATAAACTTCCGTAGTGTAAAAAAATATAAGATTTGCACCCAAAAACTGGCCAATCAAAATTCTGCATATAGTTATGGAGCCACCATCGAGCTAAATTCTGCTTAAATCCACAAAAGGCCTAACGAGAAAATGCATTTTTTACAATTTCCAGTATATTTTAATTAAATCCAAAATTGTAATCTAAAAAATAGACTAATCAAAATTCTGAATAGATTTTCTGGAGCCAACCATAATAGAATTCTTCCAACCAAATTTGGTTGAAATCGCTCAAACAGTTAAGGAGGAGATCCGATTCGACGGATGGACGAAGAACTTCGATGGATGGACGGCATGACATAGGCTCATGGCCATGTGGGATAATAACATGGACGCAGTCAACCCACCCCCTACACCAACCCAACCACACCCCGCGAGGAGGGAACACGCTGTAGACACTGTTAACCAATTTAATAATGATCATTGGGTGTATATCAAGCCTTGAGGTATAAATGTGAACAAATATAAAGATGGGATTGTGAAAATAATGGTTGAATTCAAAATCATTTATGTGCAAGACATAAAAGCTAGTGTATTTGACCATGTCGAATCGCAGCCTAACATGCTTAATTTATTGGCAAGTGATCTCAACCTTAACGAACGACATGCCACCGCTCGGCGAGCTTACTTGAACACCGTCACACGGAGTTATTGGTGCTGTAATATCTACACCCCTTTGTCTATGATGCAGACATTGGCTAATTTCGTTCAAAATACAGTGTTGTAATGTACGTTACACGGAAATATTAAATGTGAGTTTCTAAGATCAGATAGATTGTATAATCTGCTGTACGGCGTGGACTAATGCCTATGGGCCTTACAATAAATCATATAATCTATTCGATCGTGAAATAATGGTTATACAACTTATTCTGTATATTTATATATATATATATATATATATATATATATATATATATATATATATATATATATAACCATTATTTTATCAACGATATATCATCATCATCATCATCATCATCCAATGTATAAATTTATAGCACACCTCAAATGCTACAGTTGTAGCCTAATAGAATAAAAGATTATTACTTCAATATCGCATTGATTTTGGCGGAGACATTTTTTATCTTTTTTTTGGCAATGTTATCAACTGTTTCGGTACTTATTCTGTATACTGGATGATGATGATGATCATCATCCAGTAGCGACACAATTGGCAATGATCTAAAACAAGAAACATAGCGGTAGTAGTAGTAGTAGTAGTAGTAGTAGTAGTAGTAGTAGTAGTAGTAGTAGTAGTAGTAGTAGTAGTAGTAGTAGTAGCAGTAGTAGTAGAAACAGAATTAGCAGCAGCAGTAGTAGGGGCAATTCAAATGGCGTCGTTGTCGTCGTCGTCGTCGCCTTCTGCTTGATTGCTATTTTATTTACTAGCTTGCTTATTATTACGTGATTGTTTGTTAGCACTGAACAATTATCTGACCTTTTTCAATGTAATACAAGTTTACATAATCTGTATAGAACAGGTGTGTTGCATAATTGGAATAGCCCCTTGATTTTGTCATCCGTATAATTTCTTTTATAATAGTCAGGCACAGATTTAATTCTTTCAATTTTATATCTAGGGCATACAAATAGTTAATGTATTTCATCTTCTAGGACATTGCATAGTTCGCATAGACTGTGACATGTGTATTTACAAATATATAATAAATTACTATTGGTGGTGTGAACATACCAGCTACGCCCCCTCCGAACTCATATAGTTAGAGACTGTAACATATGCGAGAGGTGTGGCATAAATCCGCTGATTGTAAGAACTTGAATATGAAGATAATGTCCGTATTCGACTGGGCGAAAACTTAGAGCACATTGGCGGCATAGAGAATAGTTTTTATTCGACTGGTATTTCCCGAAAAAACATAGAGCATGAAACAAACCGGAAGCAAAACGTGTGGCATGTTTTGCGAAGTAGGTCACGTGATGAAAAATATGAAAACACGGAACTTAGGGATCTGGATTCTACTATTATTTACGATTCACTATGATTGAAAACACCGCCGAAAGGTGGATTTTATTGTCAAGATAATGATTGTAAAATTTAGGCGATATCATTTTTCTTCCCCTTCCATACTGATAGGTGGGGTTTTCATTCGACTGGTACGTTTGCGTAGAGCACATTTTGGCCACTGCGCAAGTAAATTTACTCTACAGAAAAGTTCCAGTCGAATACAGCCACTGATATAGTAGGTGAGGATGAAGTGGATGTGTGGGTGTGGTGGGGTGGATGTGTGTGTAGTGGTGTTGGTGGTGTGCGTGCGTGCGTGTATGTGTGTGTGTGGGTAATCTGGGTACCTCGTAAACAGATTCAGATTCATTTATTTACATCCAGGTCATTTTCACAATGACATATGGGGAATATACAATTTACCATTGTACAGCGGAGACAGTATGCAGAAATTGCTATTTTGGTTTTCAAGTCACCTGTTGTTGTTGCAGTTGTTGTGGTTGTTGTTCATCATCGTCACCATCATCATCATCATCATCATTTTACGAGGAATAAGGCATTGGCGTGTTATTGCCTCGGTGCTTTTGTTATAGTATGGCTTGATCAGTCCAATTCAAAAGTTCTTTCTTTGAGGTACATATCTCTAGTGTGTTCTTAAATGATTTGACTGTTGTCGCGGAATTAAGTCTCCTCGAAACCGTCAATATATCAGTGGCATTAGGTGTAAAAGCCTTTGTGGGAATGCTGTGGTACAGATAGGTGTTCCCTACGTTAGCTGCGGTGTGCCGCCTAAACTCATGGTTACACGCCACTGCGCCTAGCAATTGGTTACATGTTGACTTGTGGAGGCCGTAGTTGGCCTTATTTCTGTTGTTTTCATTTTCTGTATTTATCGCTATCTGAGTCTCCTCATGTACGCTAGTCTCCCTCCATGCTACCACAAAAATGCGGACGTGGAAGCAGAGATATATCTACCGGTTACTGGAATCGCTACCGAGCATATTCTTGCCTATACACGGTATACTACTATTATTATTATTATTATTATTATTATTATTATTATTATTATTATTATTATTAGTTGTTGTTGTTGTTGTTGTTGTTTCTGGGTTTTTTTTGGTTTTTTGGTCGCTATTGAGGTGGCGTCATAGTCGTATTCGCCGTCGTCGTCGTCGTCGTCGCCTTCGCTGTCGTTGTACGTGCAGTCGCCTTCTTTTTATTATTGTTACATTTGTTTGTAGATTAATTTATACAGTTTCAGAAGTAGTTTTTGTTTCGGAGAAGAGAATATCGTTCGGAATTTATAATAGTTTTGTCTCCTTCAATTTAACTAAATATGGCTTCATTCCAAATTGAGTTTTAAATATATTGTACGTTTTACCTTTTCATGATTTAGATATGACATCCTCTCACCCATGTACGAATTAATCCTTTAGCACCTGGTTAATTTTTTTATGTATTCCATTTATATTTTCACGACATATTTCTTGATTTATCCATGTGTAGCTAAACCCGGTCGTATCTCGGCATGTCTCCATTACTCCTTTGACTGCTGAATTTCAAGTGCCCAATTATCCATTTAACTGTTGAATTGTGAGTCTCCATTAACCCTGTTACATCAGATGGCAACTCTGCCCTAACCCTTTTACTGCTGATTTAAACGGGCCGCTCCTTTTACGGCTGAATGACTAATTAAAATTAACCTTTTTAATGTAGAATTTCAAGTCGCAATTAACCATTTTACTGCTGAATGACTAGCCTCCCGTAACTCCTTTACTGCTGGATTCCAACCCATATTAATCCTTTTACTGATGAATTGAAAGATTCTATTAATACTTTTCCTGCCGAATGTCACACATCCATTAGCCTTTTCCCGCTGAAGTACACGTCGAACTTAACCCATTTGCCGCTGAGGTTCGAATAGCAATTTATAATTTTTTTGTTGAATTAAATGTATCAATTAACCCGTTTACTGCTGATCTAGAAGTCACCATTAAGCCTTTAACGGACTAATTCCAAACAACCATTCAACATTCACTGACCAGTGCCATGCTGCTGTCAGTACTAAAGTATGAGTGACTTCACTACAGAGCCAGGGAACTGGCTTGGAAGCTGTCCGCAGTAGCTGCGTGTAGCTACAGGTAGAATTATTATTATTATTATTATTATTATTATTATTATTATTATTATTATTATTAGTATTATTATTATTATTCTGCATTGCTTATGGTAGTGTAGTCTCTATTCTGCTATCTAGAAGCAAAAGCTATCGTGTAGGTGCTAGCGGCCATATAAATACATACAATACCATGTACATACTCAATAAGACGTTGTTGGTTTGATTGGCGTCTATCCAGGTTCCATTCACGCTGGTTTTATTGCGTGGCCGCTCACGGATACGCGTATATTCGGGTTGTGTCTAGAAATGCGTATAGGCACGGCCATTTTGCGCAAGGTATTGTGGTCTCCAACAGCTAACTAGCAAGATAGATAGACCGCGTCACTATTTTTAGATTGAAACCATAGACTTAGGATATATATTTATTGGCTAGATCGCTCATACGCATACGCTCACTATGGGGGAATGGGCTAGATGTCTCGACCGTTGGATCTTCACTGACTGAATGACATCTGACGCAGACGATCAGCTATGTATATAGCTTCCAAAAGTCAGTAAATTCTTTCTTTTTTTTAATTGGAATAGAAATTCTGCCTAAATAGCATGCAAAATAAGGAACTACAAAACTACTGTAAAAATTAATAGGGGAAATACGGTAATACGGAGGCAGTAAGAATTACAGAAATGCGTTAAATTTAACGCATACATCACTGAAATTCCAAACATTTATGTACATATAATAACTATATGATAACTTCTATTCATTTTGGAACCTGCTGCCGTAAACCGTTGCCACACACATGTAGACAATTTTCAGCATTATTGTTTACATAATCTAAACAAATCTTTCTTGTACTGACGGTGAACAAACAAGGCCTAGCCTTTTAAATCAGCAAGATAATGGTTAAGAGAGGTTGGGGTTTTTTTATCTCCCAGTTTCTGGGAAACCTGACACCGTTTGGTATAGAAGACCTAAAAAATAAATTAACACGTTTTCTTAACAAGGTAGAATTTCTGTGATTTTCTTTGCAAATATAGTGACATATTTACATCTATGAACTGTACTGTACAACCGCCGACTCAATGGTATAGAACATCTAAAGAATAAATTAACACGTTTGTAAACCAAGACAGAATTTCTGTTTATGTTTTGTAAGTATTTTTAACTTATTTATGCGCTGTATAACGTAGCCTAAGCAGTCGATTAACTTGTAATAAGTGAGCACATATTTTAGCTAGAGCCTTGCCGTTGTAATCAATTAGTCGCCCCCCCCCCCCCCGCCCCCCCCCCCCCGCCCACCGATAGGGCGACGTCACAGTCAAAATACGAAATCATGGTTCAAAGTATGTATATAAATCATAACGATTACGACGGACATGCGCCTATCATCTCTTTCCGTGTCCCCTCAGCGCAACGCATCCACTAGATTGTATCTAGAATGGGGGTTTCCACATTATCCATCCATCACATGACATCGTAATCAACTACGTGACGTGTAGAATGACATCATAATCAATGCCGTCCTGACGTCATGAATGTCTTAGACAAGTACGTCACGAACACATAATGGACTTTTCCATTTTAAGCTAGGCCCCGCCCACCTCTAGCTAAGCTCCACCCACACCTCGATCATGTTGGGATCGATCCCTGAAATACCTGACTATCGATTTCGAGAAAACTATACATGTAAGCTGTTAAATATTTTGAAACTAATTTGACTGGGTGCTGCTGCTGCTTACGGCAGCAACAGCGCCCAGTCAAATTAGGTTCAAAATATTAAACGGCATGTTTATTAAATAGCAGACATACAATTCTTACAACGTGCTGGACGATTAAGAGTTAAAGACGGGCCAAATAGAATCATTTATGACGTAATGATTATGATGTCAGCATGCACGTCACTTAGTTGGGCATGATGTCATATGACGTCATATAATCGAAGGATAAAATTGAAGACGGACTATGAGTTGTTATAAGAATTGCATGTCTACTATTTAATACATATTCTGTTGAATATTTTGAAACTAATTTGACTGGACACTGCTGCTGCCATAGGCAGCAACAGCACCCAGTCAAATGAGTTACACAAATTCAACGGGTTACCTGAATAGCCTTCAGGAAATTGATAGTCAGGGCATTCGTGGGGATCGATCGATCCCAACACTGCGAAGTGTCGTTGGAACTTAGCTAGAGGTGAGCGGGGCATAGCTAAAACTGGAAAGGTCCATTAGCTATAGGCACTGCGATTTTGCGCAAGGGATTGTGGTCATTAACGTTCTCGCCAGATCTACCACTAACGAGAGTGATATATATATATATATTTTTGCGCAAGGGATATATATATATTTAGATTGGAATCGTAGATTTAGGATATATTGTCTAGATCTCTTGTGCACAGTAAAAGCATACCCTCACTGTTGGGACTAGTTGTACCTATCGCTGGTGGCCTGGGCTAATAGCTGACTATACATTTGCATCGTCCCCATCAAACTGGCCAAAATGGCTTCTGTGGTAATCTTGAGAAACTACCATTTACATCTAAGAGGTAGATATTTTTGAAAATTTACCACTGGAATGACTGGGTCGATAACTGAGCCTATCATTCTAATGGTAAAGTGCCAAAAACAACGGTCTCGTGGTCTGCAAATGGGCATAGGATATCTATGATAATGGATGGATATGATCTGTCACCCAAGCATATAACGTCATAATTACGGCATGTAGGATGATGTCACAATCAAAATACGTGATGAATGATGTAAAAAGCTTCATCAGGAACATTGAATACACAAATTTTATGTCTTTATGATTTAATCCCCTGGATTTAATAAATCAATCAATCAATCAGGCAATCAACTACTGCCAGTGCCACGATGGAGCCCGGGTGAGGGCATAGCATACACCATACGGTGTGCATCCAAACGAAGGTCTCATATGAATTCGCCAGTGTATCAGTATATCCGACATGTGAAAGCTGGTTCACTAAACTAAGATTCTTGTCTTGGTGCAGTGGTCCAGCGGAAAGATGTCAGTATTGCTGATGCTATGCAGAATTGCAGGATGACGGTTCGATCCTCAACCGGGGATATGATGATCAACAAAGTAAACTAATGGGTGCACTCCGTAGGCAGGGTTAGCACATAAATTGAAGTCATCGCATTGCCAGTTCGTTAAAAAACTAAGCATACCTATACCTGCCTACCTACCAAGCAAGCAAGCAAGCAAGCAAGCAAGCAAGCAAGCAAGCAAACAAACAATCTTTATTGACAAATCCAACATGTGGACAGACAACATTCTGTTGAATATTTTGATACTAATTTGACTGGGCATGGTACGAAATGACCTTACTAATTAATCAACATTCTGTTGAAAATTTGAAACTAATTTTCCTGGGCGTTGTATGTCTTTGCCATTATCAATTACGTCCTATAAAAGCTTCACAGGCGTCATAGTCAAAATGCTTATATATATATATATATATATATATATATATATATATATATATATATATATATATATATATATATATATATATATATATATATATATATATATATATATATAGTGAATGACGTCTCTAGCTTCATCGTGAATAGTGAATTGTCCGTCAAGCGTACAAATTTTACGTTTTTACTTTTCAATCAACATTCTGTTGAATTTTAAAAAAATTAATATGACCGGGCACTGTTACGGCCATAGGCATCCAGTCAAATTAGTTTCAGGATATTCAACACATTACCTGTATAGTTACCTTGAAAGTGGGATTCCGGGAAGTCGTGAATCAAAGTATATAAATTGATTCCAACACGCCGAATGAATGAACAGAGCTTAGCTAGAAATGGATCCCACCTTTGAAATTATCATGAACAAATTTGATCATTAAACGACCAATACCACTTAGTAATGTGTGGTCCACCCAACATGGACCACTTGTAATAAGTGACCACATATTTTAGCATGAGCATTCAGATAGTTAGCTTTGCCCTGCCGGATGCATGTAGACCCAATCGCAATGCACTGATTCTCATATGGAAAGATGGTATAAGTTATCCAACTCAAGTGGTGACGTCATAATCAATTATGTCACATGTAGGCTGACGTCACAATCAAAATACGTAATGAATGACGTAGCTATGGCTATCAGGAATGTTGAAAATTCCGTAAGCTGTGCGAATTGTATGTCTTTACTATTTAATAAACATTCTGTTGACTATTTTGAAACTAATTTAACTGTGCTGCCGCTATAAGCAGTGAGAGCATCTAGTCAAATTAGTTTTAAAATAGTCAACAGCTCAGCTCTATAGTTACCATGGAAATGGTATTCTGGGAAGTCATGGCTGAAGGTATATAAATCAAAATGATGACGGCTATGAATATAGGCCTATCATCATCTCTTACTGTATTTTAACCACCTCATGGCATAGCTGGTCAAACCGACCCCTACAGTGAGCTTGAGCAATGTCAAAATGGATGCCATGAGGGGACAGTTTTTGATAATTTACCACAGGAATGGCTGTCTCGAGATTCCACATATGCAAAACAGTCTTCTCTTGGCCTGCAGATGGACATTCAATATTTAAATATTGTAACATTCTTCACCAAATTTAAACAGTAAAGGTTTAATATATTATAACGGCAATACTAGGTACTGTGTCTGTTTCAGTTTTGCCTTGTGTATTATAGCATAAAACACTAGGCTGAACATTTAAGTGTATACATTTCTATTGCTATGTCTCGTAGGGCGTCGGGGCAAAGATTTTAATGTCGTGGACACATTTCATTAGTCACTATATGTGTGGTAAATTTTAACAGTAAAACAGTAATTTATTGTCTTTAATCCTTCACTGGGAAATGATCCATGCATGCAATTATTTAGCACTATGTATAGAAAACTGATGTTACGAATCTCAAGTCAAAACGGCTGTCAATAACATTGTAGTGGTGGTTAAATAAAGAGAAAGGGTATGTGTGTGCCAAGTTAGTAATGCCTGCAATTTGTTCGGCCCAAGAATTCCACACATATGGCTTGATATGTATCTGAATATGCTAATGAAGTATTGAATTAAAACAATGTTTACCATGAAGTAATTTAATTCGTTGTACACGATTTCATAGCGAAAATTGGTTGAAATTTGAGACAATTCACAGTCTTCACTGCGCTATTGACTGTAGGTTATGCTCGGCCCCAAACTTTCACCCACATAAACTTGAGTTTAAAAAGTATAATTTAGCCTAAATTACATTCACATGTAAACAACATGATATCATATCATTGCTAGCCATATTTATAATTAAAACAAATTCTAAAATGAAATAATTCTGTAGTCCACAATTCCATACTGAAAGTTGGCATAAATTTTGGCAGATCAGTGATTTTCAGTACCATACTGTCTGCAATAGGTTTGGCCCATATTCAGTTCGGAATTCATGTATATGGTCAGATCGGTATATGAATACGCTAATAAAGTATCAAGCTTAAAATGTCTACCATGAAGTAATTTCGTAGTACACAATTCCATGGCAAAAATTTGCACAAGTTTTGGCAGATCCATGGTTTTGGGTAGCCTACTGTCTGTAATAAGATTGGCCCCAAAATATCAGATAGATATATAAATATGCTAATAAAACATTGATTAAAAAACCCACCGTAAAGTAATTTTATAATATAAAACATTTTTTAGTAGCGACAAAAAGTTGTCAGATGCCAATAATTTATATACCGATATCTATGTCCTCTGTTTGTAACCAGTTTTCGAACAGCTAGCCATGCAGAACTCAATATGTATTATTGTGTACTATTGCTGCACGGAATATTGCACGATTCTGCCATCAAATAATATCATAATTACCAAGTATGTCCATGTAGTTACCCATTCGCAATATGTCCCCATTGAAAGATAGTTGGTTCACATTAGGCACAATCGGATAGATGTGCTCGTAATAGGTTCGGCTCCAGAATTTCACCCATATGTTTATATAGATATACATGAATGCGCTATCAAGTATAGAGTTTTAACAAATTCTACTATGGAGTAATTTCGAAATACACAAATTACAGTTTTCAAATGCTAATAATTTACTATATATTCAGTATCAGAATCTCTGTACTCAGTTTGTAACCAGGCTTTCGAACATAATACCATCTAGAACTCACTAGATATTGCACAATTCTACCAACAAATATTTCTTGCAATAATGTGAAAATCTTTTTATATATCCTATAATTTAGCTCCAGATAGAATCTGAATGCTCAAACAAAAACCCCCAGAATTTACGTATATGGTCAACAAGATGGGTGGACAGATGGAGGGTCTGCCCCAAAATATAATCTGCTTCTTCCTATAGCCCATAGCTAATCCTATCCAAGGCCCATGCCATTACAACCATCTTAAAGATATAACACTAACAAGAAACTATCATTATTTCAATCGCAACAACGATCAGGACTACATGGGACACTTAAGAAACTGTAAATGATAGTAAGAACCTATGTAATATTGAATGTTACTATAACAAGACAAACACATTTCTCTCTGTCCTGCAAATATATTGTCGATTTATCACATGTCTAATGGCTATATCTTTATAGTACATTGATTTTAACGTGAAGCCCATGTCTTCCTATATCATATAGTGCCTGTGCCAGTTTTACATGTACCATTTATTTTGTGTTCTATGCTGGAGTCCAAGGTCTAGATATAGTCACCTTTTGTGCTACTGCAAATTGTATATTATATTTAAAAATAAATCTGAAACTCAACTTGAATTATAATGATCTCTGGCCACGCTATTTTCCATTGATGCCTTGCATCAATATGTGTACTTGTTTCCGTCTATTATTGGTAACTTCCCAAGTTTTTACACTGGTCCCCATTTATACACCTGACTGGAGAGAGGCGACGAGAAGTGAATGAGATTGCCGTGTGTACATACATAGCTGACGTGGTTAGGTTATATAGGCGATTATAGCGGGAACTAAGAACTCTCATCGAGGACAAGAACAAGAAAGAGTGGCCAAAGAGTAATTCGGCCCATCAATCTAAGCCTATTGGCATTACTTCGTTACGCTTAGTTGGAGATATTGAATAGCATTGAATGAACTCAAATGGATCTGATAAAAAGTGTCTGATTTACAAAATCAAAGCTTAGCCTCCACTATCACATACACAACAAACCATTAAATATGGTAAACACTGCTACGCCAGCCGTGCGTATATTACCCACCTAGACAACACATACAATACATAGAATGTTGAATAATAAACTTTCAAAACCGTAAAATTATTATTATTATTATTATTATTATTATTATTATTATTATTATTATTATTATTATCAAACCGCATACTCATACTTGCGGCTGCATTAAAGAACAAAGTCCAACTCAGATAAAAATACGACCTTTAAAACCGACACGAAAACCCATTAAAAACCTTTAAAGGTAAAAATTCTTGGGAACGTATTCCTCATACCGCCCACTTAATTTAGTATATTGGGAAATTTTGCGCAAGGTCTAGCTGAGAGGGTTACAGCTACTTACAGGACTCGGGATAGCCTTATTCAGCTCCGAGTCAGGTGAGGCTATGGAGGTCTGCAACTGCTGGAACACATCTGACAGATACTCCGGATCCTTGTAGAAACCTTTAGTTCACAGGAGCTGCTCGACGCTACTCCCGCCCATGATAAGGTATTCGAGGAAGCAGATCTGCTCCTTACCAAATCCTAGGTAGAGCTTCACAGCTCCTCTGTCAGCTCAGCACCCGAGAGCTGAGTGAGCTCATCTGGTGTCTTCTTCTTGTGGTCCTTCAACTCCCTCCGGAAGACCTCATAGTACTTCTCGCATAGCGTGAGCCCAGACATGTTTAAGTTGTCTCAATAGAGAGATGAATATTCCAGCTGGCAGATGCCGACTCGGAAGATCTAATTAGCTCACTCGACAGGGAACGCAGACGTTTAACTGCATTGTATACTCAGTGCTTAAACAATGACGTCAACGGTACAGATCATGAAGCAACTGCCCGCGAGCCAGGCGAGTCTTCAGAAGGTGGAGAACCTGCTGCGAACCAAGACCAGAAGCTACTGACACAGGCTAAGGCCCTGGCAGTCCATATCGCCAGTAACGTGGCGGCGAATGTGGCCGTGGTGAAGATGACAGGTGGAAATGAGGTTCTTCCTGCTGCCACTGCGGCTGTCCTCGCTACAGTGGTGATTGGGGTGGCTGAGCACTGTCTCGGAATAACTCACCCCATCCCACAGATCGCCATCATTGGTGCCTCCTACACTGCTGCCGCCAAGATCATGGGTGAACGTGTTACACTAATGGAGACAGCGGTTCTAGGGCTAGCAACGAGTGCAATGGCTGAGATCATCGTCGCCTACGTTTAACCACTCTGAATAGTGAGAGATGGCTCACGAGACCCCTGCAGCAAATGAGGCATGGCGTGCCAGAGAGTGGTGTGTAGCCCATAATTGAGCATGCGGACTGAGGATTGCCAATCCAGGGAATGGTGGACCGCCCACAAGGCGTGCCCCTGCAGAGAGGGTCAGTACCCTGAGCACTGCTACCTATTCCCTTGGCCCACTGCGTGGTCCTCCTATGCCCAACTATTTCACTGGGGGTATGACTAGTAGGTGTAAGCCATCTGTATATGACTATGACTCTGTCACTCACAGACCTAGAAAGCAAAGAGCTAGGTGATCTTGCTCACTTGGGCGAGGCACGCCTCGTTTCAGAGGACACTGTTGCCCCTATCTCCTTGCTAGACTTCGATGAGATCTCATCGGGAACACCGATACGGTAGGACAATCGGCCATTAACAAGGACAAGACTGAATACAAGGGGATGGGTATCAAGGACAGGGCAACGATGCTCGGTATGCTCGGAGTCGATGAGGCTTGAGCCATCAAGGTTATGGCTGAGTCCTATGCACAAGACCTGGTTAAGGATCTCCTGCAACCACGGAGCTCATTCCAACAAGATAGAGAGCATCTCAAGGTAGGCACCATCAAGCTGAGCAAGATCACTGTTGATGGCGCAGAGGGTGCTACCGCCAGCCTCCAGCTACCAGCGGTGAAGAAGTCAGGGTTCTTTCGTTTTCCGTTTAAGACCTAGGCACCATCAGGCTGAGCAAGATCACTGTTGGTGGCGCAGAGGGTGGCCTCCAGCTACCAGAGATGAAGAAGTCAGGGTTCTTTGGTTTGCCGTTTAAGACCACAGGATGGTCATGGCTTCTCGTGCATGTATCATACATATACTGGATGTACTAGACACTGTGCGTGCTGACACAGACCCTCTACACTATCTTCTCAGCTGTGGGATGTCCTGCTTGACACCTCCATCGCATCCTTCGTAGCCACTGGAGGTGCATGATTCCCCGCTCTGCAGATGAAAGAGCTGGTGCAGGAAGTACTGCCATTTATTCTCCCAGATATAGACGAGGCTACCGCCGACCAAGTGCTAACCATCCTCCGCACGCATGTCTGTACCATTCGACAGTTGGCCGGCTGATGCTGACCAGGTGGTGCTGATCATTGCCCAATCACGACATGGGAAAAACATCTTGCTGCGGGATGTCCTGGCCGAACATCTACACTCTCAATACATCCTTCTGGTGTCTGACTCCACCGTTGAGGCGGTTGACAGTAATGATCAATGGTACAATGGCCCAATCATCAAGACGCAGAACCTGCAAGCACTGATGGAGAAGCTGCTGGCAGCCCGACTGACAGAACCACTTGTCCTAGTTATCGATGACCCTGCAATGGACCAGAAGACAGTCACCTACTTCAGCAACATCACCAGGCGCATCCGGCACACAAAGATAACTGTCTTCATCCTCTTTCAGGAGTACACCCGCGAGATCTCCCCGGACATCCGCCATAATGCCCGGTTGCTATACTTCAGCTCCAAGTGTGGACGTGCCCTGCTCGAGACCATATACGACAGCCTAACCCTCAAGGAGACCAAAGGGGCCTTTATCGCAGGTGTACAGAGGGCAGCTGATCTTCAGCAACAAGGAGACAGGTGAGCTGTCACACTTCAAGCCCTCACTGGAAAAGGCGCAGACCTTCACCTACAAACTGAATCCAGCCAGGAAACTAGCCTGCTTTATGCGTCATCACTGACAGACTGTCGGCCGCAACTTCATTCATCGGAAGACTGAGGAACTTCATCCATCTCCGCTACTTCGTCAGATGCTTGAGGACCTTCGTCAGAAGCTGGAGGAACTTCGTCAGAAGCTTGAGGAACTTCGTCAGTTTTGACAGAAGCCTGTCGCTGAAACTCTATCCACTGAAGGTCAGAGGGTAGGACTCTCTTCTTCTGGAACTTCTCATGGAAGATCCACTTTGTCCATGCGCGACGAGCATCTGACTTGCGAGCGGATTTGATGAGGTCGTCATGGTAGTTATCTGGGAATTTCAGAAATGCTGGCAGATTACTGGCCAATCTCCTGCGCCCTCCTTCGTTGAAGATGTGCACAACAGCCTCCTTGCGGCCAACACTGAGCTCCTCCTGAGTACCTTCTGCATGACCAGTGTCATGGCTCTCTGCTACAGCGGCACTGACCTCCTCCCTGAAGTAGTCATTTGCTCCAGACTGGAAGCTATCCAGCATATTTCGTTCTTCCTGGCTATGGAGGCTAAATAGGGCAGCCCACTTCCCGACCATTAGTAGATCTTTGGGATCGACCCTCGCCCTTTGGAGAACTAGAATAACATGTCTGTTGGTTTGGGCCACAGGTAGGTTGAGTGCCCTGCCCTGGGTGCTGTCAAACTTATGGTAGAGTATCCGAGTCAGGAGCTCCTTTGTACTACGAGCTGCTTCCTCTATGGTGGCCAGTATCTCCGCATCAGACAGAGGTGTAACCTTGGCTCGCTCGTGGATAATGTTGATGTCACGAAGCAGTCCTCAGACCCTGTCACAGTGGGACAGTGCATGCCATGGCTGTCGTGCTGACTGTCTTGCCGACTTGTCCTGCTGCCTATAGACAATCTGCTGGAGAACT
The DNA here is from genome assembly GCA_034401795.1 of Chaetoderma sp. LZ-2023a. Classification (NCBI taxonomy): domain Eukaryota; kingdom Metazoa; phylum Mollusca; class Caudofoveata; order Chaetodermatida; family Chaetodermatidae; genus Chaetoderma; species Chaetoderma sp. LZ-2023a. The sequence continues at coordinate 57,098,206 of CM067374.1, read as the reverse complement.
TTACCAAACATGGCAGCCGTTTAAAACCTCTATATACGCAGACCTTAAACATGCTGCAGTATGAGCAACATCCAGATGGGGCCATTAAACCCGCTACATCGCACCGCATTGATCCTCGGAAGGACTGTCTGATGGTCATTCGACCCAGTATACACGATGAGAACCCATTGTCCGCTGCTGGGAAGTACATCGACTTTGCAATCTTGGCACAGATCCACGAGATCAAGAGCATGACACTCGAGTTCAAGCTTCAGAGCACAAGAGAACATACGGTAGAGCTCCTGCAGGTTCTGAACAGGTGGGAGATCATGCAGAGCAACAGCACAATGGAGACCACCTATGTGAACGATGAGTACCGAGTCCTAGGTCCGCTGGCTCATGGACCAACCTTCTATGCGAAGGGAAAGGGGTACTATGCTGTGGGGTGCAATGAGGTGATCATGGAGTTCGAACTACGGGCAGGTGTCGAGAAGCCTGTGGCAGTTCCACTCTTAACCCTCCTCGAGAACGCACACGTGAATCCGGCTGCCATGCAGGATAGGCTGTTCCTCCTGGTGTACACTGAGCAGCTCGCAGATGCGATGATGAATGCTCCAAGACTTCATGTCTGGCATGACGAGAATGGCCAGGAACTGAAACAAACAGGTTCCAAACAGCAGATCGTGCATGTGGAGTGAGAACCGCAGCAGGTCCAAGCCACAGCTAACCAACGGGTAGAGCTGACATTGCATCGTGGTGCATCGGACCATGTCGCTGTTGCGGTCCTGGTTCAGATGGGAGGAGCCATCCAGCAGGTGGATAAGTTAGACGACTTCAAGCTTGTGGTTGCTGGGAGCAATGTTCTTGGTGAGGTACACGAGCTGGCTGACTGCCACCTCTACAGACAGAAAACTAAGTCATATGCACTTCTGCGACTAACCAGTGGAAGCGATGACCTCGAGTCGGCACTCGAGGGCCGTCACCACCTCGGGGGCAGGAACATCACACCTAATCAGGGCAACCGGCTCAGCTTCAACATCGGAAACCTCATAGCTGGGACTCGCTCATTAGGTGTGACAGTACTTTACTTTGGCTATGCTAAGGTATGCGTGTCGAACACATTAGGTATTCAGCTTGCGCGTGTGTAGAGCACGACTCCTGTCATCACAGCTGCAGCTGCCACACTACTATAAGCTCTGCAGTCTTCTGACCTGTCGATGCTTCATAGTCGAGCATTGGCTCTGATACAGCCTCGTAGTACTCATCGAGACTTTCATCTACCTCTTTGATGCTCTGATTGGCCTGAGCTCAGAGTTGTCATCGGCGTGCCTCCCTCTGGCGCATATGCTCGAGTGCTTTGCTGTATTCAAACTTCTCCTTAGACAGCTTCTCCATCACCTGGTTATGACGCTGACGCTCAACCGCTGCCACCTTCTTATCGGCGAACCTTACTCCCCAGTTCACTAAGGCAAACACACCCGCATTCAAGATTGTGGATGCCATGCTAATAGTCTACAGTTTAAAGCTACTATATAGCTGTCCTCAGCGACGGATATGTATGAACCAGAGGCTTATGAAGATCCAGTCGAGGATATAGATGACGAGAACTATAAGGAGGACTATGATGAGTAGGATTATGATGCAGACTACGAGGTCGGTGGTGAGTATGATGATATAGACCCTGAATCCCGCAAGCTAGTACACAGAGTGAAAGGAATCTATCGCACTTACATAAAAGGTCTATCGGGCCACTGATCGCTGTGTTCACAATGAAAGCTGGCGAGACGGTCCGCAAGATCGCCAACAATGCTCTCCATGGTGTGGAGAAGATTTCTGAAGCCATACCAGCTATCACCTCAGGAGTTCTTCGGCGTCGCAGGCCCTTGGCTTCCATCTGGACCACCGAACATTTAAGCTATGCTATATAAGGATGGTGTCTCTGTACGACCTGGTCAAGATACTTAACTTCCGAGGGTTAATCAATAAACTACCGTTCAGTGAGGATCCAGCATAGACTAGATGCTGGAGTATGGAGGTGTTTGAGGAGGTCTTCAGTGATAGTCGAATGAATGATGGCCGTCTGTTCGTCTGTGTGTAGAGTTCGCCCAGGCCGTGCATGACAGGACGGGAATGGACGTCAGTGATAAAATCACCCAGGCCATGCGTGACAGGACGGGAGTGGACGTCAGTGATGAAATCAACCGTCTTTCTTGAGGAACTCTACTATCAGCCTGGTGGATAATACCATGATCCCCCTCAACTACTCGAGGCTGCACGTCGCAAGGGCCACACCTTCACATTGAAGACAGTTAGCCATTGGCTCAGCTGCCAGACGATGTGGCAGATATACAGACGTCGTCCATGGCACACCAGGCATGCCCATTTCGATGAAACTGTCCTGAACAGTGTTCACCAGGCAGATGTTCTATTCCTTCCACACGACTCTGTTGGTCGTAAGACCTACAAGTATGCCCTCACCATCGTCGATGTCGCCAGCAGGTACAAGGCTGCAGCACCGCTCACAGACAAGTCAGCTGGCCAGGTGGCCCATGCATTCCAGGGTGTCTATGAGGCTTAGGAAAATCCCCTCCAGTGTCCGGAATTGTTGCAGGTGGATGAGGGTAAGGAGTTCAGAGGTGAGACTGCAGCCCTCATGCAGAAACACGGTGTGGCAGTTAGGCGAGGCGAGGTAGGGCATCACTGTGCCCAGGTTATCGTTGAGCGGTGGAATCGGACACTGGCAGAGAGACTGTTCCCACACCAATATGCCCAGGATATGGCCGCGCCGAGTGAACGTTCTAGAGTATGTGTGAGAGGGCTGCCTGCTGTGGTGGAGAGATCGAATGCCGAGGTTACTAGGTTAATCTGGAAGAAGCCGGTAGAGGCTATCAGACACTCTGCTGTTGCCAGTCACAACTCTGGAGGAGCGAACAAGGGAGAGGAGTGCCTACCATCTGATGCTCTGGTTTGGTACCTGTATGAGCCTGGTGAGCTGGAAGGTGGTCGACGGTGTGCAACAGATCCTAACTGGTCAATTTATGTTCACAGGCTTGACAGCTATGTGGAGGCGGAGGGGCGGCCTACACTGTACTACCTGGCACGCCAGCACAGAGTGCCTAGGCGACCATTTGTCGTAGAAGAGCTTCAGCTAGTCCCTGCAGACACACAGCTACCACCCCCTAGGGTGCTAACATGATACTCAATGGGCTCGGTATGGACACCATCTGGCAGCACATGGCGCTTATCATAGTAAGCAGAGTCCGAGGTTTTCCTGCTCATACATCATCATAATGTGGTTGCGCATGTGTAGGCCTCGGTTTTTAGCTCTGTCCACCCCGCCATGTAGGGCGCTGTAGACCCTCTGCCAAGAGACCTCATTCTGCCGCTTTGACATTACCTTAGCTGAGCACTTACTTGCAGCTGTGCTCTCCATGTAGTAGCATTTGGAGCAGAGAGCGATGCCATAAGAGCCTTCGAACTCGAGCTTGAACAGTCCCAGAGTCCGTCCAGACCATTTGTCCCAAGCTAGCCAGTCCCGCTTATGAGCCTGGTACGCTGCTCGCATCTCAGGGCGAATGACATCGTCGAGGTTGGAGCCTGCTATAGCGATATACGCAGAGCCAGTGTCCATCTGCAGGTACTCAAAGCTGTCATGAGCTACATAGCGATCGAGGAGGTCGTAGTAGCATTCGCAGATTTGCTAGCTCATAAATGGCTATCCCCACCTGGAAGGGCCTTCGAATAGTGATTCTTGCCTTGTGACTCTGGAGCTCGTATGACTCACCGATCTCCTCGAGATCTTCGAACCCTGCACTACACAGGGCCTTGTCAACCACGCATTCATCCTTCGTGAAGCTGGTGTTGCTATGGCGTTCTAGGGCCTTGATGAGCTTCCCGTAGGCACTGTTGCCGAGGAGTTTGACGTGATCTGCCAAGCGTGCTTTGCTCTTATCTACATCTCCCGAGCTTCTTGCCAGAGAGGGCGCCAACCAGCTTCTTGGGGGTGGGTCGCTTCCGCCCTGTATGCTCTAGATACGCCTGCATCTCAGAAGAGACAGCCTCTACTGGGATCTCGCGATTATAGAAGAGCGGGGGCATTTCCGCGAACTTTGCCCACAGAGCCTTAGGGACCTCTATATACAGCTTAGCAAATCCAAACCAGCGGTCTGCTAGGAGCTCCTCCTTAAAGCTGGCTACACCACTGGCACCGGCCCAACGGCGCACTGTCTCCTTACCACAGGGCATCTCTTTGGCCATCATTGACAGGTACAGAGCATTGACGTCATAGCCGAGTAGACATTGGCAGACACTCTCACTCTGGCGGATTCGAGTCATGCCGGCCTCGTGGTATCTGGTGAACACGATGCTGGGACCTCCAACAACAGCACCCTTCAGCATCTGGTAGGCTTCCTTGCCCGGTGAATAGAGGCTAACATCCGGCATGTGCTGAGCATTTCCATCTAGAAGGTACTGCAGTGACACACCTGGGAGAGACACCGCATCTTTGAGGATGTCTATTTCTCATTCTGTGTAGAACTCCCGCATCCGCTCTAGGGCTTCGATGAATGGACTGACGTCCAGCTTGTTGTAGTATCGCCAGTCGGCGAATGTCCGCATTCCATGCTCGCTGAATGTCTGGTTACACTGTTCCCACTCTGATCGTGTCAAGAGGTAGCCACCCTTGAGCTTAGATGTCCATGCTGAGTAATCAGGAAGCCCTGGATAGTTGAGCTTCTCATGTGTCAAACCATTCATATGGGAGCCAGCTCTTCTGCTGTGTACACCCGTAAGCTTTGACCCATACCTCGTACGAGACTCCTGGGCCGAGGTAGTTCAGCACATCGAGAAACCGTAGCTCAGGTGTTATGAGGAGCATGGTCTGACTAGCCTTCTTGGCGACTTTCACTGTACCTATACTGTCAGTCAGCTCATCGACAGTGTACTTGATGAGGTTCAGGTCATGCCTCCCAGAGTTGAACCCCAGCACAGGCACTTGGTCACACCACTCGTTGATCAGTCGCTGCTGTCGCTTTGGGAGCTTGTCCAGGTCTGTCAGCATGTACTGTGCCCTAACCCTTGTCCGGATTAGATATGCTCGCCGTTGGATGTCCAGCATGAACTCTCTGATCAGTTCTTTGGGGTCAGCATTGCAGAGGTGAGTGGGCTCACTCGTGGCGCCATCTAAGGAGCAGCCAACTGACACAGAGATAGGTATGTGAGTACTCTCGATCGTGAGAGTCTCCGTAGGATGAGTCTTGGTACCATCTAGAAGTGCTTCGAAGTCGTAAAATAAGAAGTGTGGGTATGGGACAGTCCGAACTCGTTTAGGGATGCTTGGGCAGCGTTTTATACAGCACTCCCACTGTACCACAAGCGTGCATCCAGATGCTCTCAGCTTCTCCTCTCTCACGACTGTCTTGCGGTATCTTTGTTCAGCATCCTCACCTCGCTGGTGTTGTGGACACCCGTGCCAGTGACAGCCACGGAACTGGTAAACGGTCTTGGTGGTCAGGTCATAGCCATCTACGGGAGCGCCTTTGATCCAACGCTCGTGACCGTGCCCACATGCTACATGGTGTATTTGTAGGCCCCTTTTTCTCGACTCACACTCGATCCAACGAGTAGCCGCTGAACTGGATGGTTGGGGCGGATAGAAGGCTTTCTCATACGCAGACTGTGGCGCCTCATCAGCGTGGCGTTGAAGATGGCATGCCTGGTAAACCTCTGCTGACAGTGACTGCAGACTAGTGTATGTGCCAGCTTGGAGATGTTCTTGATGAAGAAGGCGTGGTGGTCATGATGTCACGGTAGTGAGCCGCTTGCCTGATCAAGTGCCAGGTGCCCTCTTTGGTTGGTTCATACACGTGAATCCCGATCTTGGCGAAGAACTCTACCTTGTCCAGCTGATCCAGTGAGGTCTTGCGGACATCAGGTACTGTCTTGCCATAGAACTGTGTGGCAAGCTCTCGTGCAGGAGCTGTACCTCTATCAGCTCTCGCTCCTCGGTGGACTGCTAGACATCTCCAGAGACACATGTTGTCTCTGTAGGTGTCGAGGGCAGTCATACTCTTCTTCTGTCGTAGCCAGTCTGGGAGGGGGCCTGTCCCAAGCAGAGCTTGATTGATCGAACGAAAGCCCACTTGGTGTTGGGTCGATCGATATTGTCTGTGTCCAGGCGGGCTTGCTCTCTTGCGGCCACCCAGTCCTGAGCTGCTATCATGTTCAGCCACGGGCTCCCTGGAGCACTCTTGTGGAAGAGCATCACCCTACCATCTTCGATATGACGGATGCGATAGGTATGGGTGTAGAGGAGGTAGAAGGCGTTCGGGACTGTCTGCTGGATCTTTTGCATGATCTGGCCTGTGAGGTCTCCTTCTAGACCTCTGAAGAATGTCCAGCGTACTGACCAGCGTCCTCTATCCTGTCTCCCTTTCGACGAGACGGTGGTCGAGAATGTGTTCGGCTTCTCACCTCATGCTCTGGGCTAAGGGTTCAGTCCTCGGCCCCCTCATCATTCGCTTAGCGATCATGTGTAGGGGAGCTAAGTGCTCCAGTGGATGGTCCGCCATCCGCCTCGCTACAGTCTTGGCTCGCAAGCTAGCAGTCACCTCCTTGTCCACCTGACGAAGCTCACAGAGCCGCTGTGCTTTCTTGTGGGGAGTCAAAGGATCATCTTTGTTAAGCGCTGGAAACCTTCCCATCTTCATTGCTCGGGAGAGACGCTTCTGCGACTCCTCGGCACGGGCCTGTCTGATCATCTGGAGCAGGTCAGCTTTCTTGGCCTTAGAGGCTAGTCTAAGGCCGAATTGCTTTGCAACCTCGCGAAGCTGTGCAACAGTAATCATGGTGTATACCACTGTAGATGTCTGTCTCTAAATGGGCGTTCAGACCCTATTATGTGTGGTTGATCACAAGGCGATCAGTGGTGTATATCACTGTCGATGCTTGTCTCTAAATGGGCGTTCAGACCCTATTATGTGTGGTTGATCACAAGGCGATCAGTGGTGTATATCACTGTGGATGCTTGTCTCTAAATGGGCGTTCAGACCCTATTATGTGTGGTTGATCACAAGGCATTCAGTGGTGTATATCATTGTAGATGCTTGTCTCTAAATGGGCGTTCAGACCCTATTATGTGTGGTTGATCACAAGACGAGCAGTGGTGTATATCACTGTGGATGCTTGTCTCTAAATGGGCGCTCAGATCTTATTATGTGTGTGTGGTTGATCACAAGGCGATCAGTGGTGTATGTCGCTGTGGAGGCTTGTCTCTAAATGGACGTTCAGTGTGGTAGTAGTAGGGTCAGAGTCAAAATGATCCTACCTCCCTCAACTGGCAGCCGTTCAGCGATCCGTGACCCCCACTGCCCCTCTCAATCCCTGGGGCATAGGGTTGTTGAGACGTGTTGTGGGCGGTGTATATCACTGTGGATGCTTGTCTCTAAATGGGCGTTCAGACCTATTATGTGTGGTAGTAGTAGGGTCGGGATTAAAATGATACTACCTCCCTCAACTGGCAGTCGTTCGGCGATCCGTGGCCCCCACTGCCCTCTTAATCCCTGGGACATCATCTAGAGGCATACCAACCACATGTCTCAACAACCCTAAGTCCCCCAAGGATTAAGAGGGCGGCGGGGGCCACGGATCGCCGAACGGCTGCCAGTTGAGGGAGGTGGTATCATTTTAATCCCGACCCTAGTACTTAACGCTACGGCTACTAGCATGCAGAATGACCAACGGTCAGAACGAGCATAGTCAGCTCAATTTGATTAACCAATCAGAATTAGCCACCATGGCAAACAATGTTGTGACGAAAGTCACCAACATGCACTATGCATGTAATCCGTTCGAGCGAAACATTGTTTTCACGCTTCACTGCGTGCCGCTAGAAAACACAAAAACTGAAAGCGTTGTGAGTGGCAGGGGCCACTCAACATTGTGGCCTCAGTAAAGAGGGTTAGAAGCGTGGACAGTGGCCGTGAGAAGAAACAGATGACGACCAACTAAGCACAGTGTAGTTTATAAACAACATTCCGACGGGAGTGATTATGAGCCAAGGACAAATTATGGTAAGTTAAATCTAGCTTCATTTCTTAGGTTATTAATTCGAGAAAACGGTAACCCTATTAAATATATGTAATACCACCTGTATTTAGCACACACAGGGCAACAACGCACACCTGTCCATGTTCGCTCTCACGTCTTTTTTTTTACAAATTCAGACCAGATAGTCCACCAAAGGTAAATCATATAGCCTATACATATACACGTATATAGTATAATGACGCACTATCACAGTGCCGTGTGCGAGACTGGTCAGCTTACCCACGCCTAGGATTGATTGTATGAAAATCATTATCTTCTAATATCAGATACTCCGATACCGGAGTGATTATACAGATACATCTATCACAGCGGTTGTTCCCATAAATACCAGTGATTCCATACCCAAACCAAATAGCGCAAGCCAATCTATACCTAGCCTATACTGACTATTCCGTACCCTAGTCCTGAATAATATGTACTTTAAATTTGGATAATCGCTACCTAACTTATTGGATATTCTGTATCATCGCAATAGTTAATCCATACGCTGCAATTGACGTTTCCAGTTTTAGCTATGCCCCGCCCATCGCTAGCTAAACTCCACCCACACATCGATCCCTGACCTCCCTGACTACCAATTTCCAGATACCTATACCGGTAGGAGGTTAAATATTTTGAAACTAATTTCTGGCAGCAACAACGTCCAGTCAAATTAGTTTCAAAATATTCCACAGAATGTTTATTAAATAGCAAATACATACAATTCGTACAGCGTGTTGAACTATTAAGCGTTAAAGACGGACGCATATTTTTTTTTGCAGAATTTGATGTTTCATAAAAACGTCCCGTGTAAGCTTGCATTGTGCACCCACATATCGCCCGTGGGTATGGCGCTAAACATGCATCTGCATGTATATAGAAAGCAATTTGTAATGTAGTCACACGTCTGTTGAATCACTCACCCCATTAACGGTTAATGGTCAAGTCAGCCAGAACTGACCTCTAAGAGGAGGAGAATATTTTAGATTTGCCACTGGAATAACAGGCTCGGTTACCGAACATGTATTCCTGTGGTAAATGTTCAAAAGAGTGGCCTTTGCGTCTGCAAATGAACGCCCGCTCGCCAAAGGTCACGACAGAGACGTTCAAAGGGTTATCATTTTGAAATTATGTACTGCTATATAGCCCCTATTGTTGAAATGATCGGATACAAATATGTATAATCTAATAACTGTTCGTTTGAGCCTACTGTTATGTCGGCATTGAGTACCGCTACGGACTGTCCAATATATCGAGTACGGTATATACAATGGGCTTGGCACAGAATATCCAATTATATTCTTTATGTATACGGGATTCACCTAAAGTAACGGCTTAGCTTGATAACCCATAATTGCGCCAGTGGTAGATAATCCGCAAATTCTGAAGAATCTGCGTTTCAGAGTTACACCAGAATATTGCGTACTATACTCTACGTCTTAGAAAATTACAAGATTGCAAGACTTCAATAAATACGTACCATAGTACCACCGACACTTCATTCTAAATATCATCCCATTGCTATCACGATATTCTGCTGGCTTATATAAGGGCATCTACCCCGCTCCATACTTCAATTTTAAAATCATTGCTCCTTCGTTAATGATGACGGATCTCGATACATTTTGAGAGGTATATATTGACAGCAGTATGGAACAAGTTATTCAATTCACTCTCTGCTAGTTTTCAGTAGGGCGCATCACCCTTAAAGTTTTAAATCACTGATCCTCCGTTATTGATCATTAGATCTCGATAAAACTTGAGGCATATTCTATGGCTAACTCTTGACATCATTACGGAGTACGATTTTCATTTTACTGCCTTGCTGGTCTTTAGTAGGTCGCCCTACAATTGCATTTTAAAATCGTTAGGTGCCTATTCCTCCATTACTGATGAACGGATCTTGATCAATCTTACCTGAGAATGGTATTCCATGAGTCACTTTTGACATGAACACAAAGCTCGATTTTCGATTCACTGCCCTACCGGGTTTTAGAAGTGTGGCATACCCTTACATTTTGCAATCGCTACTCCTCCATCATTGAAGAACGGATCTTAATAAAACGTGCGGGGATATCCTAGCAATAACTATTTACTTCAGGATGGAGCAGGTATTTGATTCAGCTCGTGATATTGTTTAGAATGGCGGAACCCGTCCTTAAAGGATCACTAACCTCATCTCTGGATAGCTATGCATGTGATCTAATATGCCACTCATAAACTATGCAGGTAATTTTAAGCTTTTTATCATAGCGCTAAAGAAAGATATTTAGGCTTTAGAAGCTAAATGTTGGTATATTTTCAAAGCCTATGATGGCTGTCATGATTTAGTTTTCAATCAACCAGAAAGAAATTAGCGTGCCCGCCTCGGTATATGCGTTCGGTCATAGAGGTGCCAGCTATAGTTTGGCAATTTCGTATAAAAGCATTCATACAGGTAAACCCTTGAATATTTTGAAACTAATTTGACTGGAATAAGTATTACATAATAAAGAATGTAATGCATTGGCACCTGCATGACATCACGCACTATCACTTGGGGAGACAAAATGGTGGCGCTCGCTGTTCAACATTTACGCGATATTTCAAAGAGGATATTATGATACGGATACGGGAATGTGACAGGATATGAATGATATGGAATCTATAAACCATAGTCTATCGGTATAATAAAACATCTGAGATGAGATTAGCATCCCTTTATATTTCAGTCTCTATACAAGTTGTGGAACGTTCCGGATCTTAGCACATACGGGCTTTTTTTTAGTCGCCCGCAGAAATAATATGTGACTGTGTCAAACTAAGCAAGCCAATATTTCTTGCATTTTTGTTCGTTTGGATTCAAAGGGGATTAATGTCATGAGCTATTCTGAATTAAGTTAACGGCTTAGTGGCTAAATCTGGGCAAGAACATACACATATTAGCCTATTAAATGCTCACGTGCAAGACCAACAAATCGGTCATTCCAGTGGAAACTTTTCAAAAATAGTCTTCTCTCGGCCAGCAAATCTGACATTCCACAAGACCCGTGTTTTGGCCGGCTTTGCTCTGAACGTGTTACGAATTTGACCAATTCATCGTGAGGGTCAGTCAGTATTTGGTGAAAAGTGCGTAAATTAATAACACCGCAATGAGATGATGCAAGGGAAACTACTATGTAATATGGAACGTATACGGAATCACGTCCCTTGACCATTCATTGGCTTAACCTGGGGTCCCATACGCGCGTATGAAATCAATAAATCAATCAATCAATTTATTACACCCGGATCACTGCACAGTGATAAACGGGGATGTTTGGTTATAATTTTCCCATTTGGCAGTGCACTTTCCTCATCATCATTATCATCATCATCATCATCATTGTCTGATTATTATTGCGAATTGTTTGTGTAACAGTTATCTTTATTTTATATCATTATCTAATTTAGGTCCTTAGGCGGGAAAATTGTCCTCTACATTCCTAGGATATCAATTCCAAGGTAACTGTTGGCGTAAGTAAAGTGGTGTTTGATATGAGAAGTTATGACTCGTATAAAGCCACGCAGCTGAGCTAAAAGCTTTGAATTTTTACATGTGAATAATTTTTCGATTTGAAATAATTGGCCTGCTGCAGTGATATTTGGGGTGGAGTTCCAATCTTTCGTTCTGGAAATCTGGACAGTCTAAAATAAAGTGGAACTCATCGCCTATAATCATTTTTATCACATAACTGTCATATCAGTTCTTCCCTGGGTAGCCCCTCCCATCAACCCTTTTCAATTAGTAGGCGATGCTAACTAGTTCTGAATTTGGTAAATATAATGCGATTTCTGTCTCCAAGTTGTTGTATGTAGGCTTCGATTTCAAAATTAGACGTTAATGCTCTATAGTTTTTCTCTTTCCATGATTCCCCTACTTGTCCCGTTCAGTTCTATACAAATTGGTCCTGAAGGATTTGCTTTATCTGCCTTTTTAAACACATGTTTGTGTTCTACTGATTGTATATTCCTCATATATCCTATCCCACATTCTTCTAGCATTCATTTAATTTGATTGAGCCATTTGTATTGTGTGTTATGAAGAAGATTGATATTATATATATATTTATAACATTTGAACTGATATTTTATCCTGGTTTCCTGTGATGAGTCTAAGCCAAAGATTTATGATACGTAGCTTTATATAGATTATTAGGGGTAATTCGCCTGTTTCTCCATACAACATGTACTTTGGTGTGCTGTGTTTTACATTTAGTACTTGCCTCAAAAAAGTGTTTTTAACATTTTCCAACATATTGCAGTTTTCAACTCCTATGATTTCGCTACCATAGAGTACACATCTTTTGGTCAAATTATTATTTTGAAATATTCAGCAACTTACCTGTAAGATTGTCTTGAAGTTATTATGCCAACATGTCGGTGTTGAAATGGTTATGTATAAATATATATTTAAAATAACTGATTTTCATAAATATATGTTGAGCGAGTGGGTGCGTGGGCGAGCAGGCGGGCGAGCGAGCGCGCGAACATGTCTGTGAGCGAGTTACCTTACGCGCGAGTGAGTAAGGGCTAGTTCACATATGTGCGTAATACGGCGTCCGACACACGACATACGTATGCCTTGCGTAATCCGTCATACGATTTTCTGTTCACATGTATGCGGTTATTTAAATCTTTGCCACACGTCAAACGTTCTCATTTCTCGCTGGTGTCTCGTGGTGTAGATATCATTTCGATACAAATCAACTGGATTTTGGTAAGTAAAGAGAAAACACCAATGACACATCGTTTTAAATGATTACCCTCACCAGACCGGAGGTGACTGAGAGGGTATTGCTATTGGGTATGTCTGTCTGTTTAATTGTCTATCTGCAGTTGTATCTTATAAACTACTGCAATGATTTGTCTGAAATTTTCAGCATATGATTGGGTGCTTTGGTAAACCAGGGATCCCAAACTTTGGGAATGAGCCAACCATTACATATCCTGATTCAGATTAAATTACGGATCTGTGGATTTCTCGGAACTACTGCTCACATGTGTCTCAAATTTCATCACAGTAGTGAATGCCCACAGAGCACATCCCTAACATTGATAGTGATTCTTGTAGACATTGGGATTTTGTTTAATTCAGAAAATTGGTTAAAGTTCTTGAAAATTGGAAGGGCGAGCGTTTGCAGTCTCAGTTAATTATTTGTTCCCAAACTACCGTATATTTAAAATAAAGTAAATAGGCCCGTAGACTTCATTCTTGAACTGGAAGATTGCTGTTCAATGAGTAGACTAGATATTATTAGAAAAAACAATTTCTAAAGTGTTTATCATGCACGTGTCATCAAATCTAAATTTATGCAATGTATATGAAACATTTGTAACAAAGAGCTCTTATTTCCTGTTGCAGTTCCGTTCGAGAAAGGACATGCCACCTTACTGGTCCAAACTGAGAAAGCTCCAGGAGCTAGATGATGAAGAGGACATGGCAATTGCGTTTGCAGCCACATACATTTCTGACCAAAAGAAGAGCAAGCGCAAATGGTGGGTGCATCCTATATTCTGTAGACGGAATCAGTTTGGCGTATACCATACCCTTGTACGCGAATTAAGCTTAGATGCTGCATCATTTCAGCGATATTTGCGAATGAGTAGAGAACAATTTGGTGTTCTCCTGTCATATCTGGAGCCACACCTCTACAAAGTGTCATTGACGCGTGAGCCCATCAGTCCTAGAGAGAGGATCTGTCTTGGTCTACGGTAATATGTGATATTGGATGGATGGATGAATGAATGAATGAATGAATGAATGAGTGAATGAGTGAATGAGTGAATGAATGAATGAATGAATGAATGAATGAATGGATGGATGGATGGATGGATGGATGGATGGATGAATAAATGAATGAATGAATGAAAACTTCTTTTGAAATACATTTTATTGTAGACCCATATAATGCTAACAAATTAAAAATCAAGAAAACTATCGCAGTTTTGGCGGCCTTGTTTTTTATATCAAAATTAATGTTTCACATAAATTAATACGTGTTCTAAATTAACAACAAAATCATAACAAGGAATGTAGCAGAATAGGCAGTATAGTGGATCAATTTGAATACTGTTGCTCATCCATATTGCTAAGTACTGTGAAGTTTGATAGAGGGTTGAACTCGGGTCGGGCATGACTTTCTACTGCAACATTATGTGATTCATTACAACCACGTGACTTAGATTGCTGATGATAGAGTGGTGTAATCTGTTGTTGAGGAAGTGCTGGATGCTATGTGTTTAAGAAGATCTGTGCCATCTGCAATTGTACAATTCCTTTAGTCCATGGTGACATTTGACCCATATGCATTACGTATGGCTCAAAGAAGGCCTCGTCCACGTTCTTCTCCTTCTGGAGTTCCGATCGCCGGCACTTTGTATCGGAGCAAAACTCAACAAATGACTGCTCAAATACTGTTGAACATCTTTTGCCCGTTTTCCCCTTGCCTTTCATCTTAGGGTCATCTTCCGTATAGCTGGTTGATCCTCTTGCCACACATTGTGACAACACATCCCTATAAGAAAAAACATGGTTGAATCCATTAAAACCAAACGTACATAAATATCAGTTTAAGAAAATGAAAAAATATATAATTAATTTATGCCTGTTAGTAAATGGTATATACAAATAATTGCTTTCAGATATTTGGCAACCGGGGAGTCTTTCCGGTCCTTGTCGTTCCAGTACCGCATCGGAGTGTCCACAGTGGCGATGATTATAAGAGAAGTTTGCCAATGTATTTGGGACTGCATGGCCGGAACACATCTACATGTTCCAATAAATCCGGCAGAATGGCGGAAAGTGGCGGAAGGCTATCAGCATCTATGGGGGTTTCCCCATTGTGCTGGAGCAATAGACGGAAAACACGTGGTCATAACAGCGCCAGCTAATACGGGCTCTATGCATTTCAATTATAAATCTACTTTCTCAATTGTCTTGATGGCGCTAGTTGACGCAAATTGTAGATTTATTTTTATTGATGTTGGGTCCTATGGTCGCAACAGTGACGGGGGTGCTTTCTCAAACTCCTCGCTCGGTAAAGCACTATCACGAGGAATCCTACAGTTGCCAGAACCTGAAATATTGCCGGGTGGTGAACAGATAGGGCCTATTCCATATGTGTTAGTTGGGGACGAAGCGTTTCCACTCCAACACAACTTAATGCGTCCTTACCCTGGCCAAGGGACCACAGTTGAGGAAAAGGTGTTCAACTACCGCCTGTCTAGAGCACGGCGTGTAGTTGAATGCGCTTTCGGTATACTTGCGGCTCGTTGGAGGGTATACCATACGAAAATATGTTGCAGTACTGAATTGGCAAATAACATAGTAAAAGCAACATGAGTGCTGCACAACTTCTTACAAGTTGGCGTTACTGAAGATCAAATAGCAAGTCTTATGAATGATGCTGATCAATCTACTGCCCATGGCCTTTGTGGCATTCATAGAGTAGGAAATCGGGCAGGAGCTGACGCCATGATATAGTCCGGGAGCCAATTCTCAAAAGGGGTCTAGAAGAATGGTTTCGTAGCACACCCAGTATTCAGATGGTTTGTCTCTATATTATGCTAGACCGATGTCTTGGGTATATTCTGAGCCGTGTTGTACAAGAAAATTGTGGTATCACTAACCCGTGAGAAGCCCATTTACAATAGGTGTTGAATGTAGCCCACAAACAATTTACACAAAGGTAAATTTTTCACAAACTTAAGCGCATGTTATATCAATACAATCTTAACCAAAATGGAAAGGAGTGATCGTATATCGCAGATTTATACATAATCAACCTCATTTAAGACACCCGTATGTTGCTTTGTACACATTGGGGCACTTAGGTCTTCTTGTGACTAGCAATACCTTAGCTACAACAATGCCCATGTTTTCTACATTTTTCATAATTAAACTTTTAACTGACATGCAATGCATGTCTACACAAGCTGGCAGGACATATTTATCACGTGAGCAAATGAGAGAATGTTACTCATCCGTGTCAGAGTCATCTTCGACAATTGTATGCTGAACATTGTGACACATTTCACCTCCCATACAAAGGCATGCTTCAGTGCAGAGTAGATTGTTAGCCTTGCATTGACAGAGATCTGTTCTTTTGCAGGCAGACTTTTGACATCTACATGATGTGAGTTCAATTAATCCAAATGGAGCAGGATCCTTTGACATTAGAACAGGCTTGAGTAGACCATCCACTATACTCCAGCCATGTCCATTTGGAGATGGAAGATTCTGAACAGCTTGCAATGAACGTCTCCAAACAAGAGCTTGAAAATTGGCCCTTTCGGTGTGATGCTTTAGACTATTCGATGTAGGTGGAAGATTTTCATTTCTTTGTCTCTTTTGACAAAAGAGCCAATAACGGGTTTCATCAGCTGTCTTTCCCACATCCCTGGTGGTATACAACTCACAGACAAATTTCTCACATAGAATTGCAGTATTCGGTGATAAGTCAACATGTTCGCCGAGTTGGGCTAAGCTAAGCTGATGACATTCAGATGACTTTAAGAGATTGAATGCTTTTCTCTTAGCGACTCCAAATAATGCACTAGTGCTATCACAACCTGTAAGAGAATGAAACCCAGGCAAAGACAGACAGATAGCTGGGCCCAGTACTTGAGCAACTGTATGTATTGGTATGTATCGCAATTTGTCCTTTGTGCCCGTACGGAACCATAGTTCAGAACAGTGAAGCGAACGATACGTATATATACTAAGTACTGCCACGTCTGTATCAGGAGACTGTATAACAACACGCATGTGGTCTTTTGAAACGTGTAGCGCGTGCAACATCATACGCGTATCTGCTTCCTCGTGATCTGATCGAAGTTCTTCCAAATACGACGAATTGTCGCTGAAATGACAACAACATCCATTCCATCGTTAAAGCCACCAGCAAGAATGACGCAATTGTCGGCAGATAGCATATTTGGACCAGTATCACGCCACCGCTTGCTGAGAAATGCAACCAGGTTACTTTTGTTGCTTGGATTGCTGATGTACTTGGCCCATTGCTTTGGAACGGGAGTATTTTCTCCAGCAATCTTTACTTCCAATGCTGTTGATGACCCACGTTTTAGCCGCTCTTCCGCTTTGAGAGATTCCAGTCTATCATATCTGTCAAAAACTATATCTACTCTGTTGCAGTCTTCTTGATTCAGTGGAACTGTAAAGATGTGCCAGTATTTATCAGCCAATTCTCCAAATGTAGACGTACCTCCAGTTTTAACCATTTGCACAATTGCCATGCCATCTACTACATAAGCTGTTGCGCCTGTCTTGTCAACAGGTGGAAGCCGTCCATCAACATGTACTTCCTTCTCTAGTTCACTTAACAAAACACTTTTCACATTCTTTCTTAGAGTCCCATCCGTATGTGACAATGATAGTGGAACAGCAGACAGTTCATACGTCATCACTAGTTTTAAATCAACATCTCTGGACCTTGCGGCAATAATTAATCGACCAAATAGTTCGCGGTCAGATCTCACATTGTGAATTTTTTCATCATTTGTTTTGAGTTTTTTCTTCTGTGCTAGGCTGGCAAATGTTTTAAGTTTTAAGTGTGGCAACGTGTCCCAAAAGCTTCTCGTGTTAGTGTCCAGCCGCTCCAGAACAAAATTTTCCATATTCTCCTTCCCAATGTCACAGACGGAAACAAGTCTCTTGGCGATTTCACTAGGCAATACCACGCCAGTTGCAATGTTTACAAGCGGAAGACACTCGCTGTCGTCGTTTTCCGCAATATTAAAGGGATTGGTCATTATATCTGATGAGAACATCGAAAATATCTTCTGCACATCGGTTTCATCCCTGTTCATTCGATTAGTCCCCATTTCCTTATGTACGCCAAACATGTGACTATCTTGTAACCCACACATTTGCTTTGTGACCGTTGTTATGGCTGCCCTCTCGTGGCTAGTTAAAAACCACCTCTCCAGAGCTCCTGGCTTTTGTGTTATTCCAATAATACCACCTCGCTTTTTGGAATCCAAATTAATCGATTGCTCTAAGGCCATATCTGTCCACACTTGATTGAATGGATGGTCTGAGCGACTTACGGAATGATTTCCATTCAAGAATTGTTCATGTACATGGGGATGTGTACTTGGAAGCATCTTCATGTCCGCAAGATATATTGGCAGCCATCTTGCATAATTGGTTCTGTCCATGCTGTAGAAATATGGCGTCATAGCAGCAGTAGCAGATAGGTGTGCCTGCCAATCTCCAGTTCTCTCAGCTCTTATGAATCCAAGCGGCAGCTCTACCATATGAATATATGAGTTCCAAAATGCGAACAGGTGTGATTTCGAGCTTGATTCAACTTTAAAGGATTTGAACAGCTGTTGCAATTTATTCACGTACATACACACCTCTTTGAAATTTTCTTGCAGTGCGTCTAAGTCGTCAATGCTGCTTCGGCACATCTTAATTTTCTCATCCAGACTCTCCAATTCTGTTGGAGTAATGTGGTCTTCATGTTGTCCATTTTGTTGAACCCATTTGGAAAAAGACTGCCATTGTAATCACAGCAGCGCTTCCATAACCAATTTGTGAGCCCTCACTCCTCGATTATATGACTTCCCTTTAAGTAGAGCAGCAGCCGTGCTGCTACCATATGTGTTGGCCTCTATGAGGAGATCTTCTAAGCCAGAGTCATCAAACATCTTTCCAATAACAGCTAAGTAGTTTAGCGCAATGTGGAATCCCCCCAGTCTGATCACAGTGTCACTAAACTCTTCTTTATATCGCCACTGTATCTCCTTTGCCTTGACATATATGGCCAAGTCGAATGTAATGACCGAGTCATTCTGTCGTAGTGTTGTCATCATTCTTTGAACTTGTTTCATGACCGTATACACCGTATTGAATTCAGTTGGTGATCCGGAAATCATTGGACAGTAACCGATTTGTGTAAAAGGTGCGTTAGCACATGATACAAGTGCATTAAATCCACTCCAACTAGGGACTGTTTGTGTTTCTGTGGTCATCATGGGTACAAGATCTACCGCAAACAATTTTATTGGACACATTCGAACGATGGCCCATGCAAGATCCATGACTAATGCCTGTTCCTGGATTGAGCTATCACATTGGTACCAATCCTTCTTGACAGTGTCTATGAACGCGGTCACAACTGGTCTTCTACCAAACACCCCACAATCAAGAATTCTGTTTTCAGTACCTGGTGCTGTCAAAGCCCTTCTCCTGACTGAGTGTTCAGCATGTATGACACGCTCTGGTCTTGAGTTATGACACGATCATGCTTATATCGTTGTGCACTGTGGATACAGCCAAAGCCTAGACCCCCTATGCAAAGAAATCAGGATAACTAATTAGTGCTACCACAATTTGTTCGTACAACAGGGCTTAAACTGTGTGGGACATGTCCCCCAAGCCACAGCAAGTGTCAGACCTTCCGAATACTGGGTGTGCTACGTCACGATTCTGACCTAGCTTTAGCTCCTGGACTAATAGTACGTGGACGGTTTAAAGAATACTTTACAAAAGTGAATGCACTAGACTGGCAAACAGAGCACGTGTGCAGAGGGTCATTTCTAGCTTAGGAATGCAGTATTGAACATACCCAGACGTATTGTCATTCGCCCTGTCTCCATTTCCCTCGTTTCCTATCACGCTATCATCCATGCTGTCAATTAAATCATCTTCATCTGCAGCTCCAAGCTTGTAGTTACTTTCGGTTCTGAAACATAAAAAATTAAATATAAAATTAAATTTTACATACTATGATTATTGTTGGCGTCATATATTATTTTTCTGTTTGCTTATTCCGTGTGTCTGTTTTTAACAGTCGCACATTGACCATCTATCTGTTATTAAGCTCGGGCCCTGTCAGCAATGCTTTATTTAACCCTTAGCACACTGATGTCGAAAAGTAGATAGTTACAGAGTCAGGAACGGAAAGGCTGGTGCATATTTTGGAAACAATTGCTGCTGAAACATGTTGCTGTCATAGCCAGCAACAGCTTTCAACAGCATTGCTACCAAAATGAACACCAGCTATAATACGAAATTAAATTAAATTTGAAAATTAAAAATCTCAGAGTGCTATGGGTTAAAGACTCAGTAAATGTCAGATAACAGCAAATATGTCTACATAGAAAGGAAACGCATATTGAATCTGCAGCAAGAATTCTGCTATACGTCGACGTTGAAAAATTGGCATTTAAATTCTCAGTAATAAAGTGTACGTAGTTCAAATCGTAACTAAAATAAAAATGTCAAATAAATTGTATTCTTTAATACAATTACAAAGCATTCACTCTCATTAAGTTAGTTAGTGTTATTTTTTTCATACTGTCTCTCCTCGAGGTGCTCCTCAAGGAAACTCATGATATCCATGTATTGCCATTTAGATGGAGCATAGGCAGCCTGGCCACTCTTCTTTGTCCTGATCTCCTTCCTCCTTCGAACGTACGTATCACGAATATTCCTCCACTTCTTTTTCCAAAAGTCACCTAAATGAAATAACGTTGTTTGACAGTTTTTGGTGTGTCTTTAAACACATATACAGTAAAATAACACAAACTAACATTTCTAGTTTCCATCATAGACATAGATTTTTGCACAGGCAATCGGGTGGGTGGGCTTTATGGGGGTGGGGGTGGATGCGGGATGGGTGGGGTGGGCCAACATACAGACAGACAGCAAGACAGGCAGGCAGACAAGCCGACAGACAGACAGACAGGCAGGCAGGCAGGCAGACAGACAGGGAGGCAGGCATTCATTTGGAACATACCATTTTTATCTTTCTGTCCGAGATCACTTGAAATGGAAGTCCAAATATTTCCAACCTTTACGGCATCTTTGTAATCAGCCCTGCTAGGATTATATAGAGTCGGGTGCAGACGCACATTTTCAATTAAACTTTCTACAATTTCTCCTTCTACGAAAGTGCGAGGCATATTGATTTGTCAGAAGGTACAATATGTATATAGCGCCGAAGGTAGTTGAAAATTATGACCGGATTGCAATCTGTAATCACATGTAGGCCTATTTACACGTGCATTCACATGTATAAGCTGACACGTTGCCATTTGCACATGCATTCACATGTAAAAACCGACACGTTGCCCGTATCTAGGTGTGAGCCTATATTTGTGTCACTTGGACAATACCTCAGTTTACGTCACATTTTCGGAATTCCCTTGTCCGTATATCGTCCGACGTGCGTTTCGATCACTTTGAGATTGATCGGTCAGTCATCGGATGACGTATGTCGGATGACGGATAACGCATTACGTACACATCTGAACACCTCTATGTATTTTACTATATTTTGATTTTATCGTATGACGGATGTCGTGTGTCGGACGTCGTATTACGCACACATGTGAACAAGCCCTAAGTGAGTGAGTGCGCGAACGAATGAGTGCGCGTATGCGCGGCCGAGTGAACGATCGAGCGTATGAGCAAATGAGCGTGCAAATGAACGTGCCCGCGCGTAAGTACTGGGTGTGCTCAAAGCTTACCGTGAGTTTTGTGGAACGACCGCAACGGTCGTTATCCATGTGCACACATGATTTTATTACTGCTTTCAGATATCATTTTAATAGCTTACGACCACGCCACAAAATCTTGACATGTTAAAATCTTCACGATTTGGCTGTGGTCCTTCTGATTTGGTTACACCTTCCAAGATCGCGCCGTGACCGTACCATAGAAGCATATGCACAATACAGCCATAGTAGAGTTTTCCCAGGAGTTTGCGTCCTGATCAGGGTCGTGAGCGCATTCCTAATATGTTACTCATCTTTAGGATTAGTGTTAATATCAGTCCCCGTTCTTGCCTTAATTTTGACATAGCATATTCGCGAACAAAAAGAAGAAAGATATTCATATTAATATAAAATAAAATTTAGTGGAAAGGAATGAACTATCAGAATTCCTCTTCATTGCCCGAAAAAAATATTCAATCATTTATACCTATATAACACGAGCAGTTTTAACAACTGGCTTGGTGATAATCAGAATCGCTAACACAAATACCAACACCAACAGTGACACAAACGCCAAGCCTTGGCCTCGCCCAGTGTATCCGAGGACGCCTCCTCATATGGTGTGTTTGACACTATATATCGCAGTGCTAGGTAACAGTGCTGATGAACACTGAGACAATTGAAAATGACATTCAATCCAAGTAATTCAACGTAATTAAATTTATTTTACCTAATTATGGATGTTTTTGACAGAAACTTGCAGAAGATTTAGCCTATTAATACAGGAATCAGAACTAAAATCACACAAAATAAAGTCATGCAACTTTTGTCCAAATATGCTGTCCGGGAGAATTTGAAAATCCGACAACTCTGATTGAGGAGATACTGTGTCTATTAGGACTATGTCCGAGCGATCTATGTACATACGAATGCAAAGGTGCAAACTTAATGGCTAAAGCAATGTTGATGGATAGTTTGTTTAAAGAAAGGAACCAGGAAATTGGACCAAAAAGTGAATTTTGTTCAGTATGGATACTGAGCACAATATACCTATTAGCCCCCGTATAGATGAGAAAATGTGAACTGTTAAATGTGTTAATTAGGTGGAACCGTGGAAAACTATGAGTCTTTTGTTAATAAATACTCTGTTAATTATAGACCACACTCCCTAAAATGACCGCCCATGGAGCATCTAACATGCTCACTGAAGAACCATGAAGTTCCCTTAATGCGAGTTGCATGTGATAAAAAGTACCCTTTGAACGCAGATGATTGTGCAGATGATTGTGTTTTGTAAGACGAGTGTTTTTCTGATATGTTTGAAAGAACTGCCATCTTTTGGTCCAAGAGCAGGTAGCTAGTCGAGCAAGTGTCACTATATAATTTTATTAGATAATATATTATAACTGTTTGATTGATAGATAGTTTATTTACTCCCAGGTCACAGAGTGACATATGGGGACAAGTGAATTTACATATTTATACCGGACTCAACCAGCACCCAGTTAGTGAAGGAGCTGACGCTTGGCAATGCACATCGTTGGTCACCTATAATGACAACCATAGTGACACCGAATAACCGGAGGGATAATCATGAGCCAACTACCTATCAGTCAATGTAGAACAATAATGGCGAATACCGGCGATTGAATGCGCTTTCGTTGCACTACGTGAATCTCATACATACCGGACATGTGATTATCAGGGGAAGTTTCTGAAAATAGAAACCCATCAGCAAAGGCACATTTCGACAGCTGCTGAAGCAGTCCAGAAAGATGACCAACTGTCGAATAATGGTAGATACCAGTACATAATTACATCCGGGGGGGGGGGGGGGTGCTACTTGTGATACCTCGACCCTTATATGACCGGTGCTCCCTCGAACACATCTACTAACTCTCACACTGAGGAGAACTCAGATAACACACTAAAATCGGCAAATCGTCTCACAATCTGAAAGTGAAGCTGGCAAAAAAAAACGGTCATAGAGATGACAATATGATGCGACAAACTAGTAGTGTATTATCACGGGAAATGCCTGCACGTACACCATATCTGTGACAAAAACTGCCCCCACAAACCAGACTTATGTCTTTATACGAGTCTTGTGAAATGTGTGGTAAGATGAATGCATTTAGTATAAAAATATGTTGTAGTTACCGGGTACCCAGATGTGACGTGGCCGCTAGTACAGGTACCCGATGTAGGAAACATTCATTATGTATCTCGTTTAATTATTAGTTTATTATTGTTTATTATAGTCTTGGTCTCCGGGTTGCATGGACAAACCTGCGTAAGCTAACATTTTCTGATGAACGTTAGTTTGTGTAGCGACTGTGTAATGCGTACTGAAAACACCGGGTTGTATTTAACAATGTCATATTCTGTAATTCGATGGCGTATTACATTTGTGTGTCAGAGAACGACCCAGAGGACACCTTTCTTCAATTAGAGGCTTCCATCTGCTTAACGCAGAAAGCGTTATGTCTGCGCATCTATCAAAGTGGCCAAAGTGAAGACCGCACCAAACTACGCCGGGAGCGCAATATTATTCTGCGTCACATTAGCGAACGCTTAAAAGATCTTGCTATTCAACAGGCAGACCTCCTAGCAGATGAAATAACTGCCATGGATGACTGTCACAAAATGTTTCGGGAAACTCGAACCCTGAGAGTTACTGACTACACACCACCACTCACTGTATACACAACTCTGAAACACACTTTATCGGGACTGACCAGGGAAAAGCCGAGGCGATCCGAAAATGGTTCAAGGAACAGTTCACTGACAATGATGATGAACCTTTGCACCCGGTCTCAGGAGACCCCAGGCCATTACTAACACCAATTAAAACAGCAGAAGTTGAGAAGGCACTTAAAGCCCTGAAAAACGGACGTGCATCATGAGCAATGAACTATTCAAATATGCAAGTGACATTATCTCAAAACCGATCACGCACCTAATTAATTCAGCTTTTATGCACCACCCTCCCATCGACGCTGTAGGCCAAGTCACCCTTATCGCACTACCCAAGCCCAAGAAGCCACCTGGGCCCCCAGCCAATCTGCGGCCCATTGTTCTCCTCAACAGCACACGGAAAATCCTATCCAATGTTACTCTATGCCGCATCCGAGACAAGCTCGATTACTTCACCGGATCATGTCAAAGTGGCTTCAAACGTGGACGCAACTGCGCAGACATTGTATCGGCTCAACGCATGCTCGTGTCGGTAGTCATGTCCAAACACTTGGACTTCCACAAAATGGGCATTGACATGTCACGAGCCTTCGACACAATTAAGCGCTCAAAGATCCTAGATGTACTACGCCAGGCCAGTTGCAATGAAGATGAGCTACGCCTAGTGAGACTACTGCTTGCAGACACCAAGCTGAGAGTACGAGTCAAGTCAGTGAAGTCTGTAGAGTTTGAACCATCAACTAATTTCCACCGTGACGCCCCCCCCCCGCCCCGTAAATAGCGCGGGGGTGGGGTGACATTTGTATCCATATAGTTGCCATTTTGGATTTCGAAAATTGTTTTTTCTAACTGGCCATGCCTAAAACATGAGATTACACAACTTTTGTCAGAATCCGTTGGCACCATCGGATTTCCCAGGAAAAATGGATACAAAATAAATTACAAACAAAGTAAACACCATTTCCACAGAGCGCGCAATTCTGAGACAGGCTAATAGTATCTATCGTCATCCCGTAATGGGAAGATGATAGTGCGTTCGTGCCTGCCCGCCCGCCCGTCCACCCGCCCGCCCGCCCGCCATCCAGCCCGCCAGCCAGCCCGTCCGTCCGTCCGTCTGTCTGTCTATTTGTTTGTCTGTCTGAGTGTTTGCAATCTTAGTTTATCCATTTTTACAATTACTCCAGTCAACATAACACAAATTTAACAAAACCTACCACTAAGTTCAACAGAAATGAAACAACCTAGAATCTGTTCAGTAGGGCCCCCTAGGTGGTATGTAAAATATCAAATATCTAATAAAATCTGTTGAGTGGAGCTAATTTTTTTCTCCGTCGTCTGGCCCAAAATAGAAACAGAAATATGACATAACTCTTCAGCACTTTGTACCAGTTGTGTATATTTTCAGAGAGTAGACATTTTTCCACTCCAATTATAAATAATTTCTAGCCCCTTGTGTTTATTATTACATATAGATGGCACCACTGCATACCATTATCCACTATATGTAATATATATTTCAAAGACTTTGAAAGCTGAGCCTGTTTTGTCTATTTTACATGATGTCAGCTTAGACTTTGGAGACCAAAGGGGTAACCCAGAGAACCTGGCTAGATGAATGACGACATGACTAGGGGAGCATGCGTTTTGGAGATGAAAGGATTAACCCAATAAAACTGTATGGATTAATGGCGTCATGTTTGTAAAACCTTAACCCAAAACTCGCATGTCAATTAATTGCCGCAACAATTAAATAAATCTTCAGAGAGCCGTGCATATATTTTATTTGGAGTTATTTTACTCTACCGTCAGGGTAATATTAGAAATTGTCAATAACAATAGCTCTTATCTCCAGAAGATCACAAAGTTACAGGAGACACATTGGTATGTTTACATGCGGTCAGATCCAGTTTGGGTTGGGCTATCTCCAGATATTTTCATTGAGAAAATCCTAATGAGATGTCTAAAGACGAGTGGTGGCCTCATCAGAGAGATAGGGTGGGAGTGGGGGGCATGCCGGAAATACAGCGACCCGCGTAGTACTTGTCAAGGCCTGTCTGCACGGACGTTAATATTGCCACGCAGCAGCTCACATTAGTTACATATGAAACAAGTGAATAGCGTAAAGCTCTACCACATGCTAGGCAAACACTATCGATTCTAGAAAGCGCGTGCCTTTCATTAAATGTAGGTCTACATTTGACACAAATCACTCACTTTGGAACATAGTTAATTGCATCACAGCTAGAACACACCTTAACGTTCATCGTGCTAAACAGATCGGAGAGGTCGTTCTGAATGGATTTGATGGGGAACCCATGCCGACGCATTCTTTCATGAGGAAGAAATAAGCTATAACTTTTGACTCCAATCCTACTGCCACGACAGGCAGATGATCTCAGATAAACAATTTTGCGAATGCGTTGACATATGAACTTGTAACTTCCACCACCCACCCATCACCGCGGAGGAAACGACAGTCTCTTAGAAGCCGTGGAATCAAAACTAGCAAAAGCTATCTGGTATGCAGAACCATCAAACTACCACCAATTCCGTATCTCAAATATGCACTTGATGAGGTAGGTGCTCTTCTCCTCCGTATTCCTTTGCAGGTAGGTGACACGTATGGCAAGGAATTGCAGCAGTATAGTAACTATGCGACAATGCACTATGGTCAAGCAGTGGACGTATTTGACGGATACAAGACAGTGCCTTCAACGAAGGACAGTACGCATCTGCGTAGGGCAGGGTATGGGGTATGCCAAGTGATATTCAACCCGTCCATGAAACTACAGTGGAATAAGTAAGAGTTTCTCTTAAACAAATAGAATAAACATTGGTTCCTTGTCTTATATTGGGGGAAAAACTAAACGGATGTGATTGCGAGGTAGCCTATGACACATGGACGCTGCCCAATTAATTGTGTAAGCAGCAGTGAATGTCTCAAAAACATGTGAAACAGTACTGGTAGGGAACGACGCCAACCGGCTTATTCTCCTCACACATACTGCTGGAGGAAACATGCATGATATCCACTTCCGCCATGAACAGAAAGGAGCAAATGTCAAATGTATCAGTGCCAAATCAATCAGGCATGTACGAGGGAAGAACGGGTACAAGAATATACTTTTCGTACATGCTTTCATCGGGTTTGATACAACGGCCATAGTATTTGGAATAGACACAGTTTTCTCTGGTCACGAGAAAAGCACATACACACCTTCATACGGCGCTGACAACACTTACCAAGACTCCGACTTGGATCCTGCCACCACAGTCCCTACTTGAACTAGTGAGATGCACCTGCGCTGCGGGTGCCGGCTTCATGGACTTGATTGTTCGTCGGCTTGTTCCAGATGCAATGGTCCCGGTGAATGTAGAAATGGGTTGCATGTTTCTATCTACGCGTAATACATTTATATGGACGAACCAGTACCGGTTTCGAGATATATGCCATATTATACTCGATTGGCGGCCATATGGGCATGAATCTTGACTTCAAAATATTCCACTCAAAAGATTTTATAAGATTTGTATACATCATTTCAAAGACCTCAACACACACATTACATGTTTCCATTACTGTTGCAATACGTGGTGGGTCAAACCCTAGATAGACTAGAGTAATTGTTGGTTACAATGTTTTAATACTAAATGCAGGTTTCATGATATATAGACCACGCTAAACTTACACATGTTTAATGCCCTGCATGCGGCTGGCTGGTGGTTAAACACGATCTGAAAGTATCCCCGAGCATATCTGAAACAAGAACGATAGAAAAACAGTAAGTTAGATTGGTTAATTTATTTATGCCTATTTGCAAATGGCATCGAGAAAAATTATAATTTTATTTGGTCTGTTTAAGCGGACCTTCGATTTGAGCCACCCTTTAATTTTATTAGTTTAAGCGTAATATATTTCTTGATCAAATGGAGCACGATAAGACTACGGCTTATAATCGTATTCCGCCGCCTCCCCCCCCCCCCGCGCGTTCTATGTAATTCAATAAATGAATTGAGAGGAGGAATAGTAACGATAAATAACAATAAAAAGGAACTAGCAACATGAACAGTAGCAATCATACTACGGTACTTAGTTGAATAATGTAGGTGGAGTATTAAAAAACAGCTGCTTGTATTATCATTGATAGATGTGTGACGGTCGGTGTAATAAACCCGTCTGACTATGCAGATGCGTGGTAGGGAAAAAATCACGAATAGTTTTGATACTAATTTGATATAGGAAGCTACAATTCGTACTAGCGCCTTCGTGCGCACAAACTCTTAAAAAAGTGCTGTTCAATGCTACAATTTGACATAGGAAGCCACGATTCCGCTTAGTTTCAAAATACTTTTTTACTACAACCACGAGGGACAGCATCGACCACCTAATACGTTAAACGATACAAGGGTGCTCGTCATTATTCGTCAACGATGACGACGGTGGACATTTTTCCCACTATTTTTATAACAATTTAAAAAATGTAATAATTAAATGACTGCCGCTTTAAAGAGCACTCCTTAAATACGAGATGCATGATTATTATCTATGTAATATTATGCATACAACATCGCTTGGCTTAGCTATATATTACCCGCATAGAGATGTACTTTGCTCTCTTTTAAAAAAAATTAAATGACTGGTAGGAAGCCGCTTAGTTTCATGTTTGAGGGTTTTAGATGAAAGTTAACGCGTTTACATACAAATTGAAGGATTAAAAGCGAATCATAGATGCATTACGCACAATAACGAGGTGGTCAGAGAAAACATATTTCCCTGGATACTTTTTAACGCGCGCAGATTTTTGTGCGCATAAACCATTTAACACACTGATCCATCACGTCTAGCCCGTGAACATATCCAAGATTTTCGCCTGCATGTATGCGTCATTATATGGAGGCCAGTACGCGACAGTTTTTGATAGGACGCTAGTCATCTCACGCGATATTCCTTACATTTTTTTTGTAGTAGAGCAATGTAGTATAAATGTAAATGTTAATGTACATTCGGCTAAAATGTGTTGTGGATTTGCGGGCGCGTGTTGCGGATGGCAACAACTATATGCACATGCCTGAACACGCATACACGCCAAAATGCATGTGTACATGTGCGGCCGCATGCGGGCGCGTGTTGCGGATTTGCAGGCTCGTGTTGTGGATTTGCGGCCGCAGTACATATATTCCTATAAACGGTACAAATTCAATCCATTTTCTCATTCCAGTTTACACATCTTTAAGTGGTTGGACGTGTAACTGCAGAGTAGTTAGGTAGCCTTAGGCAGTCAGATTTCATCTCACGTGATATTCCTTATATATATTTTTTTGTAGTAGAGCGATGTGGTATAAATGTAAATGTTAATGTACATTTGGTTAAAATGGCCAGCAGTACAAACTTTGACGGATCAGACACTGTGTATGTGCGGTGTCGTTGGTGTTCCATCGACATCCGCGACACCATATGCCGACGGTCGAAACACGAGAGGGTTTGTAGGCGTATGATCAAGAAAACAGAACCTAAAGAGATGGTGCACACCTGCAAGGAGTGCTATTGTCTATTACCAATCAAACAGTATCCGCATGGGTGTCCTGTAATCGGTGATACTCCGACTGATATACAAAAAGCAAACATGACGCAGTTTGTTACCAAACTGATAACCACGCCTGTGCGGATCTGCGAAGACTGAGACCTATCTCAAAACACGGCCCTTTTCAGGGCCCACAAATCATTCGAAAGAGAACTCTTTATCTGTTAAAAAAAATAAAATAATGTAATAAAGATTTTACACACAACAAACCTCTTCACACATGCATACGCAAGCACACATTCTGATCCGTCAAAAGTGGTCGATGTACGCTACTGTTCTAAATGGGCATCTGTACGCTATTGTTCGTGGTCAATTAATGCATTGCCATTGACTAGGAATGCATTTTGTCCATAATTTTGAAAATGTAATAATTAAATGACTGCCATTTTAGAGACGTAAATACGATAGATAACACTATCTATATAATAGCATAGGAAAAATTACTGTGTACGTGTCTGATTTTTGAAAATTAAATGACTGGGGAACACATTTTGCTCATTTTCTTGAAATTTTAATAATTAAATGACTTCAACTTTAAGGAATCGCCTTAAATACGTAAGATAAAATTATATATATATATATATATATATATATATATATATATATATATATATATATATATATATATATATATATATATATATATATATATATATATATATAATATTATACAACATCGATCGTCAATGATGACCATTTCCATAACAATTTTGAAAATTTAATAATTAAATGACTGCCATTTTTAAAATTACTTAAACCGAGGAGGAGGTTAATGGTGACTAAACCACCAGCGGCTTACAATCAATTATTTTCAAAATATTCGTACAGAGATACCGCGCAAGATGTTGCCTCGGCGAATACGCTAGCATACGTCAGCCATCCTCCTCATCCCTCGCGACACCTCTTTGAGCGACCACCTTTATGCATTTTCTTAAAGGACCACCAGGTGAATAAAGTCACTCATGCGCGGAGAACAATCCCTAGCAGAGGGTGTCCGAGATAGCATTCCTCTCTCCTCCTTCAACCCCCGTTATAAGACCACCTCTCTCTTACCTAACATCGCCTAATAAGAAATTAAAATTTACACAGTCAAATCGTTTTCAAAATATTCAGCAACCAATCAATTTATTCAGCAACCAATCAAAATATTCAGCAACCGATTATCATAATATTCAGCAACCAATTATCAAAATATTCAGCTACCACTCAAATTATCAAAATATTCAGCAACAAATTATCAAAATATGCGTACATCGTGCATACCTTGTAAACAAGTACGCTAGCATCGCCCTCATAATCATCCAGCAATATCAACTGAGGAGGAATACTATAGCATTCCGCCTCAACTGACACAGGCAGTCAAATTATTTTCAAAATATTCAACAGTTTTCCTGTATGGTATCGATGAAAATGAGATATATATTCATCGGTGAAAGGGTTAACTTCTTTTTAACCCATGATACAATCCATCACCACCATGTCTTGGTTACCATTCCATCCGAACATACCATTAATACAAGATTATTTTTAATATTGTGTTACTAATCTGTCTGGTAGCTGTTGCTAAGACAGTAACAGCTTACAGGCAGTCTCTAAATATTCTACAGTTTACTAATGACGTTAGCGACGAAACAGTCAAATTATTTTCAAACATCAATACCGTAATTCCTCATACATCCTCAACCTCATACGACCTCCATTATCAGACCACCTCTTAAACTCTATTCTTTTACATTACTCTCTTATTATTTTTACATTATCTACCACGGTAGATAACCACGGAGGGGGGAGCGCCGCCGCTACGTTCAAACGTAAAATACACAACTTTTATACTTTTAAGGGTTAACTAATTCAAAATAATAGAACATTCCACAGTGTTGCAGATTCTCAAATACGTGTGCGGCTGTGCGCCATTGTTCTCCAAACACGTATGTGCATACGTTCGCCATTGTTCTCCAAACAATAGCGAATATAAATGGAGCGTTTTGATTGGTTAAAAACACATTCCAACGAAAAGAACAATAACGAACATAACCCCCCTATACTACTGACGATTCTCCGCCTTTTTTCTGAAACCCCTGTGGAAAGCGTGGTCGCTTCCTGCGGAGCCCATATGAGTATAGCGCAGTTGACGATTCTCCACTTTTTTCTGTTTTTCCCTGTAAGCTGCGGTCGCTTTTGTTATTGCATTCAGGAAGAAGTACGCCAGAACCACTATTGTATAACTACTCACTAATATTTGTGTTCTTGAAGGGCCATTTCACGTAAAACAGCGTACACCACCCGTATATAAGTCACGAAAGCATGCCCCCAACTGCGGTTGGACGGACATATATAGATGGAGGCCCGTGTGAGGCTTCAGCGAAAGTCTTCTTATTAATAAGAAGATATATTTTTATATCGCCTATTGTACATATAGATTATATTAAGCGTAGGAGTCCTTGGTGGCCTTCTGTCTCTATTGTTCCCTTAGGTATTATAGGATAAGTAAGAGTGGGCGAGATACTCATCGGCTAGGACTTATCTAATTCTCACTAAACCAGCCACTCAAACACCAGCTTAATCCAACCAGAACAGCTTTCGGCATCACCACTGATTGTGCCGAACTACGTTCCTTCTACACCAGAATAAAGCAGTTATCATCATGTACACGAGACACACAGGGCTCACGAATAGCATGGCCCCAGAGGGTGGAACCATGATGCGTATCCATGAGATCGGCTTTTGTACTCATCGGAGTATCCGACTCCCACCTCATACGAACGGGAAACCCCGAGAGTTAACCAGCGAATCCGTCGGGACGATCCGTACCTCACATACAGACCAGAACTTCCCAGCGAGGACCCACTCGGACGCGCCGACGTGACAATTGGCTGCCAATGGGATATGGAATGAGTCTACAGACAGGATTTTTTGCAAAGAAATATGTATTGTTTTGCTATGTTATTGGCAAACACCAACATTCTGAGGGGCAGCATACCTACATTTTGGAAACGTCAAGGGACATATTTGCAGAAACAGAAATCATTTTTATTTTAACTTGAAGAGAGTTTCGAAATATTGGGGATTTTCACATTCAATATTTAAAGGAAATAACAAAAAGATGTTCATGTTAACCCCCATAGGCAATCTAAGTTAATAGACAACGTTCAACATAGTCCAGAAAATATATTGCTAACATCTATCTGCTGAGCTCCATGCCGTTTTAAAGACACATCAGTATTCTGAAGGGCACCTATCTGTATGTCCCATTGTTTCTCTTGAAGTGAATGGTCTTGCGCTGATACAATTAACCCCTGTTCCTGATGCCAATATGCATGTAACATATATAGGTAGGCCAGGATTTGGGCCATCTAATAAATTATCCAGGTCTTACAAGATAATTTAGCATTTAATTGTGAGCCTCCAGGCATTCAATTGCTCAGAAATGTAGTCACGAGCGAAGAGCATACATGGATACACTTACACTGGTTCAATCGATTGTAACAATGACTGAAAGGATATCGCAAGCTCACATAGGCGTCCTATATAATACAACCGTAATATTGACCAATTCGAGTCCGACATCTTGTTTAGGACTTAGTAGATCGTTTCGAGTTGTTCGTGCCTTTGTGATTATGTAGGGATACAGCTGAACCCTCTTCATAGCTCAAGCGTGCATGGCCGTTCTTCCTCGTTCGCACGTGCCTGCGCGTGTTAATGCATGCGCGCGTGCGTGCGTGCGTGCATTCTTGCGTGCTAGCTTGCGGTAGTTAACGCGTCACTACGCGTGCATGTGGATAGTGGGTACAGAGCGCACGCTTGACCACGCTCTAGATGCCGTGTGTGTGCGTATGTGCGTGCGCGTGGTGTGTGTGTGTGTGTGTGTGTGTGTGAATGAAGCTAACTTACAGAACGGTATAGACATGGCGAGCTGCTAACGCGGCAATGATAACCAGGACTGTTTTTAGTAACATCTTTACTAATACCGATATCTATACAGGTAACAGTTAGCGTATGATGGCTGTTGCAAGACGAACGCGAAAAATAGTTATTACTACTATCACTACTCCTTCAAATGCACTACTTACATCGAGCAGTCTGCTATCTAGCTCAACGTCGGAGTCTATCTTTGCTCTGTACGCGATCAATAGAGCGTACGTGAAAACTAGGACGGGTTTTTACTCAAGAGATGCGTTGACCTATATGTCTCCTGCTTCGAACAATTGTTTAATTGGCGGTTTCTCTCTCTCTCTCTCTCTCTCTCTCTCTCTATATATATATATATATATATATATATATATATATATATATATATATATATATATATATATATATATATATCTTCCTCTCTCCCTACCACTCTCTTGCATCTCTCCATCTCCCTTCTGTCTCAATGTCTTATCTCTCTCCCTCCTTCCCTCCGTCCCTCTCTCCTCCCCTCTCTCTTTCTCTTTCTTTCTCCCGATACCCGTCCCTCCCTCCACCCCTCTCTCCCTCTCCCCTTCTCTCCCTCTCCTCCTCTCTCCCTCTCCCTCTCTCTCCCATCCCTCTCTCCTTCCTGCAGCCCCCCTCTCTCTCTCTCTCTCTCTCTCTCTCTCTCTCTACCCCTCTCTCGCATCTCTCCATCTCCCTTCTGTCTCAATGTCTTATCGCTCTCCATCCCTCCCTCCGTCCCTCTCTCCTCTCCTCTCTCTTTCTCTTTCTTTCTCCCGCTACCGTCCCTCTCTCTCTGCCACTCTCTCCCTCTCCCCTTCTCGCCCTCTCATCCTCTCTCCCTCTCCCTCTCTCTCCCATCACTCTCTCCTTCCTGCACCCTCTCTCTCTTGTTTTCGTTTTCTCAAAACGATTGAACTCGTAGTTTGTCAGCAATTCCGGGCTTGAGATAACCAATGAAAAGCTTTGTCCGTGGAGCTGGCTAGTTTTTCAGGAGTCTTTTTACGTTGAGCCAGAGCGGACATAATGTATGGATAATATATAGATTTAGCACGGGCTTCCAGGATCTCATAGGGATTGACGGGTGGGCTTCCTACATGTAGCCGTTTGTATTGACCAGAAGTGATCCTAGGGTATATAGAGCAGGCAACCTTGATATTTTTATTCGTCATGTTCTTGTTAATCAGAAAAACCATGTTGCCATTTTTTCATGGCTAGTTTACTGTATTTTATTAGGCAACAACAATTTCCACTCAAATAATTTTTTCAAATATTCAACAGAATATATTCACACTTTAAAGAAATTGTTGTATTTGCTATGTAGTGTTGAAAGGGTGAACAATTTCAATATTGGATTTGCGGTATCTATGTTTCATAACAAATAGATAGGTACGCTGTTAAATATTTTGTAAATAATTTTACTGAACGCAGTTGCTATCCTGGGCCATAAGGAATTTTAATTAAATTGATTTTAAAATATTAAATAGAATATTTCTAACGATGTACAAAGTTTTTACATTTGGTATCTGGTATTTAGCGTTGAAAGCGTTACTTTGCTTTCAAAGCATGGGGCTACGCTTACACTCATATAATGCTCCGTCTTAGTTATTTACAGATTTCTAGCATATCCTTAGTGCGACTGTATACACATGGATCCTACTTGTAGTAGCGCGAAGAAACCACAGTTGAGCACAGCCTTTATCTTTTGCTTGTCTTGTCAAAAATCAAATCTGGCAGTGAGCCTGTAATTGAGCATACTAGTTTAGTCATTTCATAACTTCTTATGCTATGTTCCCAAGTGTGCTAAATGTATGGTGCTGGAGAGATAAGGTGTAGACTTGAAAACATACCACCTAGTGCCTTAGCTACTAACTTAGCTACTAACAAAGCCATATAGCACACTTATAATGTGCAAAGACTCTCTATTCAAAGGCAATAGTATTTGCAGTTTGCATCTTGTGCAGTTTTCGGTTTTCATAAGGGTCGTCCCTCCGTAGACCTGATTGTGAGTGAGTATTCCACGCATAGCTCAAATGCTCGCCAATGCATACGATCTTCCAGTGGAGAACCTTTCTAGAAAGACTCGTGGTTCCTTTGCCAGACCAAAATCACAGCTTCATTGCGTAAAGGTTCATCATGTGAAGCGGGTGGGGCCAGGTGGGTGGGGGGGGGGAGGGGCTGGAAAATGCCGTTGAACCAGCAGCCAATGCCAAATAGAAAGTCCAGCTAAATTCTGTTCTTGATTCTAGCAATGCACAATCAATTGATGCTAAACATCACTACAACTGTTTGTCGCGGCTTAGAATATCAACTAATAACACCTACTCGTTGAAACAAAGCTACCCATATATTTTCAAAACAAACATAAGGCTCAACATTAAACCCATTTACTAAGAACTCGCTAGATACTGACAAAGATTTGAGAACATTGTGTGAATGCGCTGAGCGTCTGAGAACTGTTGTCGGGCAGTTTAGTGGCTCATTTCGTCAGACAGATGCCATTACAAACTGTTCCAAAACAGTTATATATTTTTATATGTTGGTGTCTGCAAGGAGGACACCTTCAAACATCTAGTATACGATGCAACACATTACATAACAATTCTCTGTCAATTGCATACTACATAATAGATGCCTATAAACTTGAGCTGCGGATTATGTATAATCCAAAGCAAGAGAATTCCCAATTCAAACATAAGCGTAAATTCACTCAATCCATAGTAGTGAGAGAGAGAGAAAGAGAGAGAGAGAGAGAGAGAGAGAGAGAGAGAGAGAGAGAGAGAGAGAGAGAGCGAGAGAGCGAGAGAGCGAGAGAGGACGAAGTCTATCTAATTTTTTATAACCGCTCTGTTAATAATTCACTAAAACTACTACAAAAGGACACAACGAAGCGCGACCAGTATCAGTATCCCTTCGCCATACACTGATGATTAAAGAACAACCATCTTGTGTAACACCCCCTTCCCCACACACACACACAGACACACGCACGCACGCACTCACGCACGCACGCACGCACGCACGCACGCACGCACGCACGCACGCACGCACGCACACACGCTGCCAAATACAGGTGTTCGCTATAGTCAACTTTTACTCTGTTATGTTTCTTAACCTCTAAGATACTATCAGTTGACACATATTAGACAGATACATTTATGATTGTTAATTCACGTTTCCTATGAAAGTTTCCTGTTACTTGAGCAGTAACTGTAGTCGACACAACGCAGATCTGTATTGACATGTTCACGATGGCTGCTAATTTCCTATCGATAATCAGAATCATGGTGTTCCTAATGGAGTAGTATTATTTATGATTTTTACAACCTGTTTGGTATTTTCCCTGAATTGTTGTACAGATTTATCATATATTATTCAATTCTGAAATGTAAATGCAGTGAATGGTAACATGGTCTCTCTAGCCAAAAGCCTATTTGTGCATGTGCCTTATCGTTATTGACCAATGAGGCAGTCATCCATACCACTAATGACTAACCGCGCAAGTGTTACTGATAGGCCTATTATTAAGCAATGGGATACGCACTATTTGGCAATGGGACAAGCTTAACTGATGCCACTTACCAATGGAACCATGGTTCTGGGGCATATTGAGTAATGAGTCAAGTATCATTGACAAAATTTACCAATGTGATACCACTGACCAATAAGAGCACAGGTTCCTGACATTATTGACCAATGTGACAAGTATTACAGACGAGCGCCGTTGCTCAATATAGCATGCGATGGACAAATGAGGCGTTGGCGATGTGTCCTTGGAATTATTTGCCAATGATGCAAGCATCCCTGACACTATAATGACTAACAAATCAGGTGTCATTTACACTATTTACCATTCTCCCGATAGGGTTCAATAGTTAAAAACGCCTTAAAACCAGTTATGGCCCTTATTTTAAGTCAAGTCCATTTGATATTCATAATTCTAATAGATAGTTGACTGAAAGAATATATCTGCTAAATCTGGTTTTAATCCATCAACATATGACGAAACAAAGGTAGTTTCATGATGGGGTACAATACTTTAAAATGCCTTAATGAACTATTGTTATGGGTCTGGCTTAATGGCGTGGCCTATTCATTTTTATAGTTCAAATAGATATTGCCTGAGCCCTGAAGGAAGATAGCTGCAAAATTTGGTTTTAATTCATCAACAATTGACGAAACATACCAAAACTCAACTCTAACAACCGCCATATCTTTGTTATTCAAAGGCGTGGCCACATCATATTAAAAGCTTAAATAGATGTTGTACAATGGATACCTGCCAAATTTGGTTTTAATCCATCTATGAATAACGAAACGGGCAACAAATGTATTTTCCCAATAGGTTTCAATACATTGAAAATATGGCCAGGGCCATAACTCTGCTATTTGAAGGCGTGGTTGCTTCTTATTTGGAAGCCAAATAGATATTGCCTAAAGGTACATATTTACCCAATCTGCTTTTAATTCATCAACAAAGCAGGAAACGTGACGACAGATAGTCAAATTATGGTTGTATAAGCTCACCCAGGTGAGCTAAATTACTTGCATTTAGCCAAAAAATGGACAGAAAAAGGTGTCAGCATGGTTTTTCTTGATGATAAAGTAGTGTCTAATAAAATTATAATATTTGTTTGCTTGTATGTATAATTACTGTATTCTGCGGCTGTAGTAGTAGAAACATCCTACAGCTGCAATCAGCCCTTCTTCACTTTTGCCCACTGTGTCTTGTCCTCAGCCTAAATCCTTAGCTTCCTCGGGTCAATTCATGACTTGAGTGTACCGAGTCCTGCTTTCTTGAGGTCACCTCGTAACACGTTTAGCAGATTTATGCAATGACGTCTTCTCCTGTCTTTGTATTTGCTGGCTCCGAGTAGGGCGAATTCCAAGGCTCTCTGTGCTGGTGTCTCTTCTGGCATCCTTAGCACATGGCCAAACATGGGCCATCTTTGCTGGACGACTTTTACAGACAGCGGCGACGTATTACACATCTTGTATAGTGCATCATTGGAAATTATGCTGTCTGGCCATCGGTGTCCAGTGACGGTGCGTAGCTGTTTGTGGGGCAGGCCTCAAGTTTGTCTAGAGCTGCATTTGGAGCTGCTCAGTTGTTACATTTATGCAGCATCAAGCATACGCAGGTTTCATTGTATAAACGTAGCCTTTTTCTGAAGGGAACCTTTGATCTGAGAATCCATAGCTTCCAGAAGGACTGGAAAGCCATGCTCCCCCTGCCACAACGTGCAGCAATGTCAACAGTACTGCAAAGCAGTGAGCCCAGATTTGTACTTTTCCTCCATAGTTCGCCGCCACGAAGTGGATCGTCATTTTCTTTAGTTTCATGCTTTGTAGATAGGTATATGTGGGTGAACTCTGTTTTGGATTAATTCATACAGAGATTCTCAATTTCTTTTAGTTTGCTTGCAGCTACTGGGAGAAGTTCGTCAAGGGGGTTCTTTTTCTAGTCTATGAAGTCCACATCGTCGACATATTCCATCGCTAGCGGCATACCAAGTATTGCCACTGGGGGCGGGGGGGGGGAGGGGGCTGGTTGGTCTTGTAGAACATTCCAGTACGGAATTCAATGCAGCAACAAGGTAACAGGTGAAAAGCACCGGAGATAGAGCATCTTCCAGTGGGGAGCCGATTGATATCTCAAACTATACAGACTTCACTGACTTGACTCGTACTTTCAGCTTGGAGTCTGCGAGCAGTAGTCTCACTAGTTGTAGCTCATCTTCATTGCAACTGTCCTGGCGTAGTACGTCTAGGATCTTTGAGCGTTTAATTAATTATGTCGAAGGCTCGTGACATGTCAATGTCAATTTTGTGGAAATCACAGTGTTTGGACATGCCTAAATGACTCAAGCGTGCGTTGAGCCCATGCCATGTCTTCCCAGCCACTTTGATATGATCCGGTGATGTCATCGGTCTTGTATTGGATGCGGCATAGAGTACCATTGGATATGGTTTTCCGTATGCCGTTGAGGAGCACAATGGGCTTCTTGTGTTTGTGTAGTGCCATAAGGGTGCCTTGGCCTACAGCGTCGATGGGAAAGCGGTGCATAAAAGCTGAATTGATTAGGTGCGTGATCGGCTTTGAGATAATGTCACTTGCATATTTGAATAGTTCATTGCTCATGCCATCAGGTGCGCATCCATTTTTCAGGGCTTTAACTGCCTTCTCAACTTCTGATGTTTTAATTGCTAAAATTGGTTTGCTTTATACCAACAATTCCCACGAATCGACATAAGCTCCAGCCATAAGGCCCCGTGGCTGATCCGAAGGGATGTTGCTCTTTGGACGGTGAGGCCCGTGTCTAGGGCTATAACTGTTCTCGGCGGGTGCGGTGCAGTGTGGGTGAGTGTGTGCTGAGCGGGTGGGGAGGACGAGTTTTTAAACTTAGATTCTTTTACATATCTCGGCTACAATTGGAATCGTGGTGAGTGGATGTGGGCTTTAAAGCATTGTTATCAAAACTTTGCCTAGTGACAACTGTATTATCAGCTGATAATATGATACCCAGTCAACAACCGCACACACACACACACCCCACGCCCACAACCTCATCCCACCATGACCATATAGTGATTGCCCGTTGCCATCCACCTAGTAGCATATAACCCACGGTGTAAATGCGCTTCTGTTTTTTACCTTCACGAGCCACCGGAAAATAATGCAATTCCGTGAATTTCATTTCCAAGTCAGAATATGTCGGTTTTGCAGAACCATGTCCCTAAATATGAACTTGTTGGATAACTGACTAAAACACACAAGAATACGTTAACTCCACTCGAATCGGCGTGAAAGGTAAGTGAAGTTTGGTATTTAAAACATGGTTCATCGCAGCTATGATCACACCTGTATGCAATTGCAACTGTATCAGTAAATGGCCACGATCGTCTGTTGACGGCGCTCATATATTCGCATGCAAATCGACGCAGTTAACCTTTTCACCCTCATTCTAGTTCACAATCGTGTTGATGACTGCTGGCTAGTTTAATTGTTAATGTATCAGGCCATTCCAGACATTTCACACTCACGCACGCACGCACGCACGCACGCACGCACGCGCACACACTAGATGCCAAACCAATATGTTAAATACAGATATTGCACACCTGTTAAGCCGCAGACGCCATATCCCAGCCACTTTATACGGATGAGCTGCGTAAGCCAATATCCGTCAGGCTAGCAAGTGCTAGTAAATTCTGCATATACCGAGGACTAAGATCAAACTCTCAGTTGATAAATATGCTAATTATTTATAATCCGTATATTTTAACGTTAGTGTGGGTTTATATTATTCATTTCAATCTGTATGTGAACTGCATGGTGTGTGTCGGATTGACGTCAATGGCCTTGAAAATCGGTTCTAGATAAAGCAGAACAACTCTTAGAATCAGGTACATCTTCAGACCTTTACTAGTTACTAGTTGGTTATTATCGAGCAGTGCCTGCAGAATTGAGGGATCCTATTACGCTGCTGCTGCTGCTGCTGATGATGATGATGATGATGATGGTGATGATGGCTGTGGTGGTGGTGGTGATGATGATGGTGATGATGATGATGATGAGGGTGGGGGAGGAGGAAGAGGAGGCGGAGGAGGAGGAGGATGAATAGGAGGATGAAGAGGAGGAGGATTAGGAGGAGGAGTACGACACTGCGGTTGTAATAGTATAAACAGTCTGGAGCTGCCACCAGTCTTTCTTCGGCTTTGACTAATATGCCTTGTTCTCGGCCAAAATATTTAGCTGCTTCAGGTCCACTCTTGATCGAAGTATACCGAGTCCCTTTTTCTTGAACTCGCTTCACAGCACGCGTAACAGCTTTATGCAATGACGTCCTCGTCTGGCTTTGTATTTATTGGCACCAAATAGGGTGAATCCTAGGGCTCTTAATGCGGGCGGGTTTTCTGGCATCCTTATCACAAGAACTTTCACGGCCCATCTTTGCTGGGCCACATTACGATGTATTACAGATCTTGTATGGTGTATGGATGGCAATTATGCTGTCTGGCCATCGGTGTCTAGTGATGGTGGGGTGTTTGCAGTGGCAGGCATCACACTTGTCTAGAGCTGCCTTTGGGTTGCCCAGCTGTTGCAATTGCACAGCATATGCATGTTGCGTTGTTCATACGTAGTCTTTTTTCTTATGGCATCTTTCATCTACGAATCTACAGCTTTCGGAAGGGCTTGAAAGCTATCTTTCCAATAACGCAGAGTACGGCAATGTCGGAAGTACAGCAGAGCAGTGAGTCAAGTAATTTTGTTATCCTCCATTGTTCGCCGTAACTAAGTGGTTCGTCAATTTCTTTAACCTAGTGCTTTGTCGATAGGTATGTGTGGGTGAAATCTATTTTGGATTCATTCATAAAGGAATTCTCATTTTTAGTGTGCATGCAGCTACCGGAATCGTTCGTCTAGGCATTTCCTTTCCTCGTCTATGAAGCCCACGTCGTGGGCATATTCCATCTCCAGCGGTATTCCCACTATGGACACTGGGTGGAGATGGGTGGCTGGGTGGGT
>CM067374.1:56920930-57050930 GCA_034401795.1 Chaetoderma sp. LZ-2023a | reverse complement strand
GATTGGGTCTACATGCATCTGGCAGGGCAATGCTAACTATGTGAATGCTCTTGCTAAAATATGTGGTCACTTATTACAAGTGGGTGGACCACACATTACTAAGTGGTATTGGCTGTTTAATGATCAAATTTGTTCATGACAATTTCAAAGGTGGGGTCTATTTCTAGCTAAGCTCTGTCCTTTCGGCGTGTTGGAATCAATGTATATACTTTGATCCACGACTTCCCAGAATCCCAATTTCAAGGTAACTATACAGTTAAGGTGTTGAATATCCTGAAACTAATTTGACTGAGTGCATTGGCTAACTATGGTCGTAACAGTTCCCGGTCAAAATGCCTGGTCAAATTAATTTCAAAATATTCAACAGAATGTTGACTAAAAAGTAGACATAAAATTTGTACACTTGGCGGACTATTCAATATTCACGATGGAGCTAGAGACGTCATTCACTAAGCATTTTGACTATGACGCATGTGAAGCTTATATAGGACGCAATTGATAATGGTAAAAAAACATACAACGCCCAGGAAAATTAGTTTCAAATTTTCAACAAAATGTTGATTAAATACTAAGGCAATACAATTTGTACAATGCCCAGTCAAATTAGTATCAACATATTCAACAGAATGTTGAATATTGTCTGTATGATCACATGCTGGATCTGTCAATAAAGATTGTTTGCTTGCTTCGTTTTTTAACACACTGGCAATGCGATGACTTCAATTTCTGTGCTAACCTCCCCTACGAAGTGCACCCGTTAGTTTACTTTGTTGATCATCATTTCCCCGGTCAGGGATCGAACCGTCTTCCTGCAATTCCGCATAGCATCAGCAACCCAGACATTTTCCTGCTGGACCACCGCACCAAGACAAGAATCGGATATACTGATACACTGCCGAATTCATATGAGACTATCTTTTGAATGCACATCGTATGGTGTATTTTATGCCCTCACCCGTTCTCCATCATGACACTGGCAGTAGTTGATTGATTGATTGATTGATTGATTGATTGATTGATTGATTGATTGATTAAATCCCGGGGATTAAATCGTAAAGACATAAAATTCGTACACTTGATGGATTATTCAATGCTCCTGATGAAGCTATTTACATCATTGATCACGATCTGGCGAGAACGTGAATAACCACAATCCCTAGTGAAAAATGGCAGCCCTGGCAATGGACCTTTCCGGTCTTAGATATGCCCCGCTCACCTCTAGCTAAGCTCCACCCACACTTCGCAGTGTTGGGATCGATTGATCCCCACGAATGCCCTGACCATCAATTTCCTCAAATCTATACAGGTAAGGCGTTGAGTATTTTGTAACTAATTTGACTGGGTGCTGTTGCTGTATATGGCAGCAACAGCACCCAGTCAAATTAGTTTCAAAATATTCAACAGAATATGTATTAAATAGTAGACATGCAATTCTTGCAACAACTCAGTCTGTCTTCAATGGACCTTTCCAATTGTATCCTTCGATTATATGATGCCATATGACACCATAGCCAACTAAGTGACGTGCGTGCTGACATCATAATCATTACGTCATAAATGATTCTATTTGGCCCGTCTTTAACTCTTAATCGTCCAACACGTTGTAAGAATCTTATGTCTGCTATTTAATAAACATGGTGTTTAATATTTTGAAACTAACTTAACTGGGAGCTGTTGCTGCCGTAATCAGCAACAGCACCCTTACGGCAGCAACAGCACCGGGTCAAATTAGTTACAAAATATATAACAGCTTACCTGTATAGTTTTCTGGAAATTGATAGTCATGTATTTCAGGGATCGATCGATCTCAACACGAGCGAGGTGTGGGTGGAGTTTAGCTAGAGGTGGGCGGGGACTAGCTGAAACTGGAAAGGTCCATTATGCGGTCGTGACGTACTTGTCTAAGTCATTCATGACGTCATTTATTATGATGTCATTCTACACGTCACGTCGTTGATTACGACGTCATGTGGTGGATGGATAATGTGGAAATGTCCATTCTAGACACAACCAAGTGAATGCGTAGCTCTGAGCGGCCACGCAAAGAGATGATAGGCCTACACGCATATTCGTCGTCGTCGTCGTGATTTATATACACATACTTTGAATCATGACTTCCCAATATCCCCTTTTCACGGTAACTATGGAGGTGAGCTGTTGAATATTTTGGAACTAATTTGGCTGCTGCTTGATAAATAGTAAAGCTCTTCAATTCGTACAGCTGAAGGACTTTCAATGCTCCTGTTGGACATAGCCACGCTAGTCATTACGCATTTTGACTGTGACGTCACCTACCTGGGAACTAATTGATCCTTCGATTATATGACGTCATATGATGTCATAGCCAACTAAGTGACGTGCATGCTGACATCATAATCATTACGTCATAAATGATTCTATTTGGCCCGTCTTTAACTCTTAATCGTCCAACACGTAAGAATTGTGTGTCTGCTATTTAATAAACATGCTGTTTAATATGTTGAAACTAATTTGACTGGGCGCTGTTGCTGCTGTAAGCTTACCTGCATAGTTTTCTGAAAATTGATAGTCAGGTATTTCAGGGATCGATCGATCCCAACACGAGCGCAGTGTTGGTGGAGATTAGCTAGATGTGGGCGGGGACTAGCTGAAACTGGAAAGGTCCATTATGC
Organism: Chaetoderma sp. LZ-2023a; assembly: GCA_034401795.1. NCBI lineage: Eukaryota > Metazoa > Mollusca > Caudofoveata > Chaetodermatida > Chaetodermatidae > Chaetoderma > Chaetoderma sp. LZ-2023a. The sequence continues at coordinate 57,048,279 of CM067374.1, read as the reverse complement.
GTCCGTGACGTACTTGTCTAAGTCGCTCATGACGACGTCCTTAATTATGATGTCATTCTACACGTCACGTAGTTGATTATGACGTCATGTGATGGATAGATAATGTGGAATGGTCCATTCTAGACTCAACCAAGTGAAAGATGATAGGCCTACACGCACATCAGTCGTTGTCGTCGTGATTTATATACATACTTTGAACCATGACTTCCCAGAATCCCATTTTCACGGTAACTATGGGGTACGTGAGCTATTGAATATTTTGGAGACTAATTTGACTGGGTGCTGCTGCTTATTAAATAGTAAAGCTCTTCAATTCGTACAGCTGAACATTGCTACGCCAGTCATTACGTATTTTTACTGTGACGTCACCCTACTGGGGAGGGGGTTGGTGGCGGGGGTGGGGGGGGGGGGGGGGGCTAATTGATTATAACGGCAAGGCTCTACACTATCTAACCGCTCTTGCTAAAATATGTGCTCACTTATTACAAGTGATTCGACTGATTAGGCTACGTTATACAGCTCATAAATAAGTTAATATACTTACAAAACATTAACAGAAATTCTGTCTTGTTTTGCAAACGTGTTAGTTTATTCTTTAGATGTTCTATACCATCGAGTAGGCGCTTTTACAGTACAGCTCATACATGTAAATAAGGCACTATTATTTGCAAAGAAAAACAGAAATTCCACCTTGTTTTGAAAACATGTAAATTTATTTTTTGGGTCTTCTATGCCAAACGGTGTCAGGTTTCACGGAAACTGGGATAGATAAAAAAATTTAACCATTATCTCTCTGCTTTCAAAGGCTAGGCCTAGTTGTTTCACTTCAAGAGTATACTTACCTCCCTAATACTTTTTGATATTGCTAAATATCGGCGTTCACTCAATAAACACTCAGAATAAAAACAGTCAGGTGCCCCTACTGGGCAGGTAGACGGAGGGCAGTCCGGCGGATGCCAGCCCCACCACCGCGCATGCGGCAACTACTACTTCCTCTTTGCTAATTTATTGGCAGAGAGTACACGTGTTTATGCTTTGTGCAATTTTCACTGTTCAACGCGACTTAATAAGCCTTTAGAGTGTTATATATTAGAAAAGAAGAACCTGGATATGTCAGAGAGAGTGGTTTCGCCGGATGATGGCGCCGGATCTTTATATCAGGTGATTTCTAATATATTCTAGCGAGTTTTTCCCCGGTGTAATGTGTTTCCGGGACTCGCGTTTACCGTGATAAGCGCCTGTTTTAGTTGTTTTATTTCAACATGGTGCTATATAAGACTACTCTCTCTCTCTCTCTGTGTTTATGTCCACAGGTCTTTGTGAGGATATGTAATGGACATCACAGCATCTGAGGTTTTGTTTCTCTCCACCAAGGTTCCATTTCCTACTAATACTGTTAGGTTATCTAACCAAGATTTTTATGTTCAGTGAGTCGGAGGCCTAGTATAAAGGTCTTCTCACTTTGCCCTCTTGATCCAATTCCTTCCCCAATGAGGTGGAGAGAGTTAAGAGGCGTACAGTTGGTGGAGTGCTCCAGTTCATCACGTTGGATGGTTTATTTATACAAGGTATCAGGTATCTAAGTAATGATATGAGGTGAGGTTAATTATGTAAGGAAAATTAACTTTGATTGCCATTGTTATCGTTGTGTATCTGATGGTTGGGTAGTCTGAATAACCATGCTAACATGTTCTGGTTATGTATACAATTCGTCCGCACACCTTGTAGTTGGTTCGGATCGATTTATGTCTGTCATGGGATCATGACGTCATAATCAGCCTTGCTATTTATTAACAATTAATGTTTTGTCCAAAGCTGGTTTTGCTCAATTATTGATCTTTATGATCATTTCCCTCTCTTTTAATTTGGTTTTGAGGTTTTAACCTTAACAAAATTACTCATTGTCCTCGTCCTTTGTCCTGTTTCAGAGACCTGGTTGTTCGTCATGTGGACGTTTCTTGAAGGATCGTTTTGTGCACCACCTTTGCTTTGGTTGCAGTCCATGTGGACCATTGCTTAAATGTGATGTATGCAAGCAGTGGGGGGGCGACTTAATGGCTGAATTTTTATCTTTACAGGCGAAGGACAAGGTTATGGAGGAGGAGAGGAAGTCGAAGAGAGAGGATGTGAAGGGTAAGAAGGGTAAGAGGAAGGTCTCGTCCGCGGTGGACATGGAGGCCTTCCGGACCGAGATGTTGGGAGAGATGAAGAGGACAATAAAGGATTTGGTTCCAGAGTTGCTATGTGGCATGCTTCCTGGACCAAATCCTTTGTCGTCCTCGGCATCTGCTTTCGAGCAGGTAATCCCCACCTCTGAATCTCCTTTCCGTAGGCCGCTTCCGTTGTTCGACGATTCAGAGGTGGCCCCATTAGTGGGGGCGATCCACGACCCTGGCAGCAGGCTTGGTGCCGCGCCGAGGGGTCGTGGACGGCTGTCGCTGGAACTCGCGGACTGCTTATCAGTCCAGGGGTATCCGCACGCCACAGGTGCCAGTACCTCCTATGGCACCTTTCCTGGCCAGTCCGTGTTAGCTCTCTTTGCTGACCCAGAGTCTAATCTTTCTGGCCAGGAGGAGGAAGAGGATTACCTGTTAGGGTCGTCTTCTGGGGACGTGACCATGGATTATGACGGTCACGGGGGAATACAGGCGACATGTTCCATGGCTCTACTCATGCAGGAGTAGAGTTCACGGCGCAGAAGGTGGCCCTGGCCGATGCTGATGGTCAGCTTTACCGCATACCTCAGCTTGCCGAGAGTATCGCTGGTGCTGGCCGGGGCCATGCTGGGGCGGTATCTGCTCTACCACGGCGCCTGCTCCTGGTCAAGCCAGTCAATTTAACATGCCTGTTCTTTCGGGCCCGCATGTTTTGTCTGGCTTGCCAGCGGTATCAGCCTATCCGCCATCAAGCTCTGCTGCTGGCGCTCAGGAGGAAGACAAAGGCCCCCGTCTTGTAGAGCGCTCGCAGCTAGCCACGGAAGAGGATTGGTCAGACGCTTGCCAGTGGCTGGTAAGTGTCAGGCCAGATCTGCCCGTGGAGCAGTCGGCTAGCCAGCGTGACCACCGGCCGTGGTTAGCTGGTAAGGCCACTGCTAGCGCCATGCCATCTCTGCCACTGGCAGAGCATGTCGTTGACATGTTCGAGGCGGCGGAGACGTCCATTAAGGCGAATGGGCGTCTCGCGAAGGCCCCACGTGAGGTAGCAAGGCGCTGCCGCATCGTGCCCCTGGACTACCAGAGGTACGGTGTGGTACCCAAGCCGAGCGTGGATGACCGCGCGGCTTTGGGGGAGGATGCGCGGCCAGGCTCCCATTCTGACACGGGAGTCTTGTGTTCAAACGCGTTGCGTTCGGCCAATGCCGCGTTGCGCGATGTGGAGGAGAGTGGGAGGGCTTCGATTGCCGCTCTGTCCCACGTCTCACAGCTGTTACAAGGGGTAGTAACGGCTTCCGCATCGCGCCAGCCGAGCCCGGTCACAGTCCAGAGAGCCATCCAGGATGGTATCAACCTGGCTTTGGACTGTATGACTCGGGCGGTGACCAGGAGTGTCCGGGCGTGGCGCACATTTGCCTTGGACAATTTGTGCCCGTCCCAGGACCTGTATAATAGGCTACTGCGTACGCCTATGACAGGTCGTGGTCTCTTTGGAGGTGAGGGATGTAGGCACCTCCAGGAGACGGTTACTCTGGTCAACAACCAGAGGGCGCTGCGCGAGCAGTTTGAAGTGCTCCGTCGGGAGCACGTTCGCGCCGCACCCCCTGCGTATCGTCCCCTGCAGGCTCGAGGTGGAGGTGGCCAAGTCAGAGGCCACCCACCAGCGCAGCGTCGGCCTAGGCCGCATGCGATTCGGCCAGCAGTGAGGGGGGCGCAGGCTCCTCAGGTGCAGTCAGCCAGGCAGCCACCCACGCACCGAGGTGCGCGCGGTGCTGGGCGTGGCGCGCGAGGATCTGGTCATGGTAATCGTGCCTGATGGGCCGGTTACCGTGGTGAGAACCACTCCGGTGTTTCTGGCAAAGGAGACAGTGCCACTCTTGCACTCCTTATGTCCACCTCTCTCCGTAGGTCGATCGGTGGGAGGCCGTTTGGCCAACCGCATGCAAGAGTGGGAACGGTTGACTCAGGACCGTTTAGTCTTGTGATGGCTTTCAGTCGGGTATCATCCCGATTGGATGACAGGCCCGCCGTCGCGACTGTCTCTAGTGCCAATCTGGATTCCAAATCCGAGAGATCCAGATCAAAGGTTGTGTATCGAGGAGGAAATAAATTCCCTCATACAAAAAGGAGCTATTCAACCGGCAAAAAAGTGTCCGGGCTTCTATTCAACTGTGTTCTTAGTAACAAAAAACACCGGAGGGTGGAGACCAATTCTCAACCTCAAGCCATTGAACAAGTTCATAGAGACGCCCAGTTTCAAGATGGAGACTGTGCGCTCGGTGTTGGCGGGGTTAGAGAGGGGAATGTGGACAGCTTCAATAGATTTGAAGGATGCTTATTTCCACATTCCCATAGCGAGGAGTTTCCGTCGCTTCCTGAGATTTGCATTCCAGGGCAGACAGTGGGAATTCAGGGTGTTACCATTCGGAATTTCCACTGCTCCTCGGGTTTTCACCCGTGTGGTTCTTGCGATCACTGCATACCTCCGCCGGAGAAGCATAGCAGTCCACACGTACATAGACGACTGGCTGTTAAAAGCACACAACCAGGAATGTTTATCGGCCAATCTGGAGATTGTTTTGAAAACTCTCACGGATTTAGGCTGGATGATAAATTTTCAAAAATCAGAGCTGACTCCATTCCAGAAGTTTGTTTACCTGGGGATGTTCTTCGATCTAGAGACAGGATATGTTTATCCTACTCAGGAGAGAGTTCAGAAACTCATCTCAGTAATTCAGTCAGTGTGCGACAGTCGTCATGTCCTGGCACGGGTTTACTTGAGAATACTGGAGTTGATGGTTTCATTGGAACCGGTCATTCCTCAGGCCGCCTTATGCACGCGGCCGATCCAGTTATTTCTCATGACACAATGGACCCAGAGTACAGGTTCGCTGGACTCGAACGTGTCAGTGTTGGCGCCTCTGATTCACCACCTGCAATGGTGGTTGAACACGGAGAATCTCTTGGTGGGGGTTATGCTAACCCCTCCCCACCCTCAGGTGACTGTGTATGCAGATGCATCGATGGAGGGCTGGGGAGCTTGCCTGGAAGAATCCACGATATCAGGGCTTTGGAATCTGGAACAGTCAAAGGAACATATCAATCTACTGGAGCTAAGAGCAGTAGTCCTGGGCCTGGAACATTTCTTACAGAAAGTTCAGGGCAAGATTGTTCTTATTCGTTCAGACAACTCAACAGTTGTGACTTACATAAACCGCCAGGGCGGAACGATGTCGCCCAGTCTCTGTATGATGACATGGAGACTGCTTTGTTGGTGCCTGGATCACAGGATTACCTTGAAAGCAGTTCATATTCCGGGAAGGTTAAATCTGCTAGCAGACTCATTGAGCCGAAGGATGAGTGTTTTACCGACGGAATGGCAACTAAATCAATGTGTGGCGGATCGTCTGTTCGACCATTGGGGGAAGCCCAACATCGATTTGTTCGCAACGAAGAAGAATGCGAAGATGACGACGTACGTCTCTCCGATTCCAGATCCAAGCACTTTCGCAACAGATGCGTCAGAAAATCAGACAGGAGGAATGCCAAGTGCTTCTGATCGCCCCGGATTGGCCAAGCCGATCATGGTATACGGATCTGCTGGACCTTCTGGTCTGCAATCCGGTTCCTCTGCCTCTGATGGACGACATTATCTTCCAGGGCAAGGCCCTTCACAACAATCCGTCAATGTTCAGATTGACAGCGTGGATGTTGTCAAGGAATCTAGAATTAAGGAGGGCTTTTCTGAGCAAGCGGCCATGTTTATGGCCAAAGCCAGGAGGGGGTCAACCTCCAGAGCATATAATTATAAAATCAACAGATTTGCAGAGTGGTGCTCAAAAAGACGTATTGATCCAATGGATTCATCTATTCAGGTAGTAGCTGATTTCCTCTGTCACCTGTATGATACCTATAGCCTCAAGCCTAACTCTATTGCTGGTTATAAGTCAGCTTTAATGACTGTTATTCCTTGCTTGGCTAAGAGGGGAAGTTATGAAGTAAGTACATTAAATGTATTAATTAAAGGCATGGGCAATCTAAGACCTAGGAATCCCCCGGTGATTCCTTCTTGGAGTGTATCGCTAGTGCTTCAGGTACTAGGTGATAAGCCTTTTGAACCACTTAGTTCCATTTCTATGAAACTGTTAACTCTTAAAACTGTATTTTTAATTGCTGCAGCCTCGGCTAGGCGTAGGAGTGAGATTCATGCCTTATCAGCCGAGGATGACCGTTTTGTGGTTACAGGGGAAGGCCTTAAGTTACTACCTAGGATTAATTTCTTAGCTAAGAATCAGTCTTTGAAATATCCAGGTCAACCTATTTTTTTGCCTGCTTTAACTAGATATGATCCTAATTCTAAAGCATGGTGTCCCGTTCGGGCGCTACTTCGGTACAAACAGCGTACTTCGGAGTGGCGGACCGATCAGTCAGCGTTATGGTTGTCATATATTGAACCCCACGGTAGGGCGTCTAAGGACACCATTTCCAGGTGGATTGTAGAATGTATCCAATTTTGTCATAAATCCGCCACTGGTAAGCAGGTTGACATAGCCAAGGCTCACAGTGTCCGCGGCGTAGTGACTTCCACTGCCCTATTTAATGGGGTCCCTGTGGATGACATTATGTCCGTGGCTCAGTGGCACTGTGAGTCAAGTTTTACAGACCATTATCTCCGTGACACCTCGAATCCTCTCGCCTTGTCGATTTTGAAAAAATAATCGCTTATATGTTTTTTGAGGAGGGTTTCCTCATTGCTTATATACTTCACAATTAACTAATGGTAACAACCACTTCTGGGACTGCATCGGTCTTCTCCACTGGGAAGAGGATGACAGCTGCCAAGTTCAACAAGGTCAGTCTTGTTCATGTGTTGTTCATTGTTGATTGTATTGTCACGTTACACGTTGTTATTAATATGGTGATGGTTTGTGTTTTGATGTAGTTCATCATTGAGAGCATACGAAAATGGAGCCTTTTCGTCTCTGTCCTATAGTACATGGCACTGGTACGTAGAGAGCGTATAGGACATTGAGGTCATTCTAGTCTTCCTCCCAGGAAGGAGGGGGGGGGGGGTGCATATGACATTCGGTCATCTCAAACATCGGTTGGTGTTAGCCGATGTTCATCAAATCCTGACTGTGTTTTCACACAGTTTCAGACGTTTAAGTGCCTTGAACGCGTGAAAGCGCATAGGGAAGAGCTGGTCTTTTGACCTCACCTCCCTCCCGCCGAATTCCCTGTCGAATTCTGGCAATATCAAAAAGTATTAGGGAGGTAAGTATCAACTCTCTCGTGAAAAAAGAAATCCTTGATTTCGTTTATTTCACGGTCAGTACAAGAAAGATTTGTGTAGATTATGTAAACAATAATGCTGAAAATTGTCTACATGTGTGTAGCAACGGTTCACGGCAGCAGTTTCCAAAATAATGAATAGTAGTAGTAGTAGTAGTAGTAGTAGTAGTAGTAGTAGTAGTAGTAGTAGTAGTAGTAGTAGTAGTAGTAGCTGCGGCTGTGGTGGTGGCGGCGCGGTGTCGTTTGGTGGTGTTGGTGGTATTGGTAGTGGTAGTACTAGTTTCAGTGGCAGTAGCGCTGTTGAAGGTGGCTATTTTGTGTGGTGTTGGTAATGTTGTGTCCACCACAAGATATTTTTTTTTTATGCCTTTGGTTGGCAACTTTTTTCAATAGTCAAATCAATAATATACATTGAAATAAAAAAACTCTTGAATCGTTTGTGAATCATCAATTATCTTAACCTTCATTTGCTATTCATTAAAATATACCCGTCCATAGAATTAGTTAAATACGGTAAAACGGTGGCGCGTATATGTCAGCGTAATCTATAAGGACCATGTGAGTGGAGTAGGCCGATAATAGTACGCTGTGCAGAGATCTCTATCTCCGCGGAGCTATGCGGCGCTGGGTTCACTGCATGTGAGCTCTGCAGTAAACAGTCATCTCCGCGGAGCGGGTACGCGCGGGGATCTGTAGTAAAACGCTCTCCGCGCCGCACTGAGAATATCCGCACGGAAACTCGGCGAGCAGTAGATGTGCAATATTTCCGACCTGTTTCGCCATATTCTCACTCTTTCACCACCTCTTCTGGCCAGCACTAACAGAGTCTATATTTATCCTCCATGCAGAGACGAGCCACAGCCTGTCAAGGGTATACGTATAAAATCCCATCTCGTTCTCATAGCGCACAACCTAGCTCTGGCTTCACGATGCTGGAACGTTCGACTACGCTAGCAATTACGCCATCTGGTAAGAGTCGGCTCTCGTGTATACCGGAACTGTCATTCTGTGCCTTCGCTTTAATCGTACCTACAGGGATTGTACAAATTTGTATTGAAAATAGTATATGTTTAGAAATGAAGTCAAGAAGTACACGTGCAACATACATCTATCGGAAAATTAACACTACACCTTTGCTGAGAATGACTTGAAGATTATCTGTGAACAAACCTAATACAAAGCAAACATTTTGGCGTTATCAACATAATATTGCATACCTAATTAATACCTAATTAACCGTATAAACAGGTAATATCAACTGAAATTTATATAGTCTATTAACCCCTCTAGCGCCAATGTAGCCCTTTAACGGCCAAGCTGATCAAAAACTGCATTTTCTGTGGTCTTGAACAATTTCTATTTGCAGGCCAAAAGATGCATATTTTTGAAAATATGCCACTGGAATTACTGGCTCTATAATCTAGTCACTAATCCCAATGGTAAATTGTTAAAAATGATATCTTGGTTCTGCAAATTGACACTAGATAAGTAGAAGTCTCGAGTTCTTAACATTAAACCTTTCATGACGACACCGGCCCAACCCGGCCTCTGCAGTCGTCTCGAGAAATGTCCATTTGCAGGCCAAAAGATGAACATTTTTGAAATTTATCACTGAAATGACTGGCTCGGTAAACGAGCCAGACATTCCAGTGATAAATTTTCAAAAATATTCTTCTCTTAACCTGCAAATTAACATTCAAAAAGGAATCTTTTAATTTTGTTTACCAAATTTAGACAGTAACGGGCTAATCCATAAAGAAAAGGTCATAGTGGTTTGAGGAATGCCCATTTGCAAGACAACATAAATCTATTTTTGCAAATATCACTGGTACATTTACAAAATAATATAAAATTTTAATTTTCTTGAGAAATGGTGACCATTCCAGGATTACTTAATATGAGTAACATGTTAGCACATCAAGGCGCTGTTGGCATTGTGGGCTACCTGTTATCTCATAACAGGGTCTGAATGTACATTTAGTTAGCACATTTGCAACGAGTGAGTATTTATAGATACATGTTTGTAAGTAGGCTTGTCTAAAGTAGCCTACAAACACTTATTTAACAGTGACCCTGCCATTCTTTGTCATAATTTTAAGGCAGCCATATAGAAAAGCTGTGGGACTATTAAAAATAAGATAACTGAAAACAGGGATGCGTTCAGGAGTGTGAATATTTTCAGTTCGCCGAACATTTTGATCCTCCACGTGGTAGGTTCGCCCATAGATATCTACCATGTAACCGAACAAAATGCTCAGAGAACGGAACATATTCGCGCTCCTGAACGCACCCCTGATCGGCGTTAGCGTGCCAGAGCTTCCACGATGTTAAATTAATCTCCTAAGATTTTATCTCTTCGAACGCAAATATTGCAAAGCATGCCTGTTATCTTGCATGACATGTGGGGATGGTTAATGTTTGATCATCGTGAATATTAACACACAATGGCGGAATCCAGTTTTAGCCATGTCCTGCCCATCTATAAGCTAAGCTCCACCTAGCTTTTGCACGGCCCTTGTACTCTCTGAATCTCAATTTCCAGCAAACTATATAGGTTAGATGTTGAATATTTTGAAACTAATTTGACTGGTTGGTTTTGCTGCCTTTAGTTGCCTTTAGTATCAAAATATTCAACATAATTTTTATTAAATAGTAAAAAACATATGATTAGCATCAAAATATTCAACAGAATGTTTATTAAATAGTAAAAAAACATACCATTCGTAGAAATTGTAGGGACCTCTAACCGTGTGTGACGGACTACATCGAGCCATTCATGACATAATTGATTATGACGCCAGCCTACATATGACGCTGTTGATTATGACGTCATATGATTGACCGAGAAACTTGATTCCTCAATTGACGTATTCATTCCTATCGAGGTGCAGAACTCAATTGAGGAATCCACTTTCTCAGTCAATCATATTTAATCAACTACGTCACATGTAGGCTGACGTCATCATCAATTACGTGATGAATGACGCCATATAGTCCGTCACAAACACTTAATAGTTTGACAAGTTACACGAACTGTATGTCTTTACTATTTAATAAACACTCCGTTGAATATTTTGAAACTAATTTGACGCTGTTGGCGCTGTTACTGCCAATGCTACAGCTACGGCTACTGCTCCCGCTACTGCTACTGCTGCTACTCTTGATAACCGAGCCAGTCATTCCAGTGGTAAAATTTTCAAAACTAGTGCTCGCTTGGCCTGCAAATGGACATTCAATAAGTAAATATTTTAATTCTTTCAACACATTTAGTCATTAACGGGTTAATGCTTTCCAAAGAAAATCCAAACCTTCGGAATATTTTTAATTTAAAGCTCAATTAATGTGGGTATATAACCCTTGTCCAACGTATCAGCGGCCATTGTGTACTGGGTAAAGCAGGATAACTAGTGCATATTTTTAAATGATTGACAACAAACAGCTTTCAATCAATCATTTTATTTGACGCACGTCTTCCGAACAATAACTTTCACAGAATCTTATGGCGCCTAGACAAGTGTTAAAGCTCACCATCCTGGATACGGGAATATTAATTCTTCATTTCAATGGAATCACCCATGTAACAAAACAAATAGCATATCTCGGGTAATAATATAAACAAGAAATATTCTTTTCATAGAAAATCTAAACCGATGCACGCCTTTCCCACATTGACGTCATTACGTCGGTATTTCCCTAAATCAGCGCTCATAACAAAACTGCTGGCTGTACCAGCCGCCAACAAGCGCTGACCCCCATTGAGCTACTTTTGTACTAAAATACACCGCAATCTAAACCGTTCCTACGATAAACTAAAATCATTATATTATTTAAATCATATATCATTGGAAAGTGCATTCAATTGCCGAAACATTAATGCATTATCTTGTATATTTGCGTATATAAAATACACCATTCGACTTCGATTCATTAAATCAAGTAGACGATAGGGGATATTTTAAAATTGCGATCAACTGTTTTAAATTTTACAAAACTATAAAAACTAATACAGAAATGTATAGAAAAGTGGCTTAGCTTTCCAATGATGTCTGACTCCAATAATATTATGAACATAGTTTTTCATATGTACTGCTTAAAGTGCACTGTATCTGATTCCCATAGTAAAGTAATGCTGTTCGAGCGTTTGGCTATCGCGGTTACAAACAGGAAGTGGTATGTGCGATGCATTCCGGGAAGGTATTTTCCCAAAATACTCTAATGCGGGAAAGATGTATGCTACAGCCGCCTCCGCCAATGTTGCAGCTGCTGGCTCTGCTCTACGCGTGTGCGCGGGTGAACATTCCGGGAATTCCTTTCGCTATCACGTGAGAAATGGGAATTCCTCTCGCGGCTGGGAGCGGCTACGCTTATATTCGGATTGTGTCTAGAATTGCGTATAGGCGTGGCCATTTTGCACAAGGGATTGTGGTCTCCAACAGCTAACTACAAAGATAGACAGAGCGCGCCTCTATGTTTAGATTGGAACCATAGATTTAGGATATACATATTGGCTAGATTGCTCATACGCATACGCTCACTATGGGGGAATGGGATAGATGTCTCGACCGCTGGATCTTCACTGACTGATTGACATCTGACGCAGACGATCAGCTCTGTATATAGCCTCCAAAAGTCGGTATATTCTTTTTGTGTTAATTGGAATAGAAATTCCGCTTAAATAGCATGCAAAATACGGAACTACAAAACTACAGTCAAAATAAATAGGGGAAATACGGCGAGGCGGTAAGAATTACAGAAATGCGTTGAAACCGAACACATATATCGCTGAAATTCGAAACATTTATGTACATATGATAACTATATGATAACTTCTATTCATTTTGGAAACTGCTGCCGTAAACTCTAGCTGCACACATGTAGACAACTTTCAGCATTATTGTTTACATAATATACACAACTCTTTCTTGTACTGCCCGTGAAACAACTAGGCCTAGCTTTTGAAATGAGCAAGATATTTGTTAAAGCGAGGGGTCTTTTTATCTCCCAGTTTCTGCGAAACATGACACCGTTTGGCAAAGAAGACCTCAAAAATAAATTAAAACGTTTTCAAAACAAGGTAGAATTTCTGTTTTTCTTTGCAAATATAGTGACTTATATACATGTACTGTAAACCCGCCGACTCCATGGTATAGAACATCTAAAGAATAAATTAACACATTTGCAAAACAAGACAGAATTTCTGTTTTGTAAGTACATTAACTTATTTATTAGCTGTATAACGTAGCCTAAGCAGTCGAATCATTTATAATAAGCGAGCACATATTTTAGCAATAGCGGTCATATATTGTAGAGCCTTGCCTTTGTAATCAACCCCCCCCCCCCCCCCCCCCCCCCCCCGGTATGGTGACGTCACAGTCAAAAAACGTAATGACTGGCGGAAGCTATGTCCAACAGGAATAGTTACCGTGAAAAGGGGATTCTGGGAAGTCATGGTTCAAATTATGTATATAAATCACGACGACAACGACGGATGTGCGTGTAGGCCTATCATCTCTCCGTGGCCGCTCAGCGCTACGCATTCATTTGGTTGTGTCTAGAATGGACCTTTCCACATTATCCATCCATCACATGACGTCGTAATCAACTACATGACGTGTAGAATGGCATCATAATCAGTGACGTCATTATGACGTCATGAACGACTTGGACGAGTACGTCATGAACACATAATGGACCTTTCCAGTTTCAGCTAGGCCCCGCCCACCTCTAGCTAAGATCCATCCACACCTCGCTCGTGATGGGATCGCTCGATCCTTGAAATACCTGACTATCAATTGCCAGAAAACTATACAGGTAAGCTGTTAAATATTTTGAAGCTAATTTGACTGGGTGCTGTTGCTGCTTATGGCAGCAACAGCGCCCAGTCAAATTAGTTTCAAAATATTAAAGAGCATGTTTATTAAACAGCAGACATACAATTCTTACAACGTGCTGGACGATTAAGAGTTAAAGACGGCCAAAAAGAATTATTTATGACGTAATGATTATGATGTCACGTCACTTAGTTGGATATGACGTCTTATGACATCATATAATCGAAAGATAAAATTGGAAAGGTCCATTGAAGACGGACTATGAGTTGCTGTAAGAATTGTATGTCTACTATTTAATACATATTCTGTTGAAAGGCATAGGCAGCAACAGCAGCCAGTCAAATTAGTTACAAAATATTCAACGGCTTACCTGTATAGATTTCAGGAAATTGATAGTCAGGGCATTCGCGGGGATCGATCGATCCCAACACTGCGTGTGGGTGGAGCTTAGCTAGAGGTGAGCAGGGCATAGCTAAAACTGAAAAGGTTCATTGCCTATATGCGCTGCCATTTTTCGCAAGGGAGTGTGGTCATTCACGTTCTCACCAGATTTCCTACCGGTAACGAGAGCGAAATATATATTTTTAACGAGAGCGAGGTAGCTCGCCTCTATTTAGATTGGAATCGTAGATTTAGGTTATATTGTCTAGATCTCTCCTGTCCATTAAGCGCATGCCCTCACTATTGGGGCTAGTTGTACCTACCGCTGGTGGCCTGGGCTAATTGCTTACTGTACATATGTATCAGAAATAAAATCGTGTTGTGATCTGACCCACTGTACCCACGTAAATCTCTTAATCTCCACTTCAACACTCGTCCCGATCAAACTGGCCAAAGTGGTGTCTGTAGTAATCTTGAGAAACTACCATTTACATCTAACAGGTAGGCATTTTTGAAAATTTATAACTGGAATGACTGGCTCGATAACTGAGCCTATCATTTCAATAGTAAAGTGCCAAAACAACGGTCTCTTGGTCTGCAAATCGGCATAGGGTATCTCTATCATAAATGGATGGTTCTGATCTGTCACCCAAGCATATGACGTCATAATTATTTACTTCATATGTAGGATGATTTCACAATCAAAATACGTGATGAATGATGTAAATAGCTTCATCAGGATCATTGAATGGTCCATCAACTGTACGAATTTTATGTCTTTATGATTTAATCCCCGGGATTTAATCAATTAATCAATCAGTCAGTCAGTCAGTCAGTCAGTCAGTCAGTCAGTCAGTCAGTCAGTCAGTCAGTCAGTCAATCAATCAATTGGTCAGTCAGTCAGTCAATCAATCGGTCAGTCGATCACTCGTTCAGTCAGTCAATCTGTCAAGCAATCGATCAATCAATCAATCAGTCAGTCCAATCAATTAATCAGTCAATCAGTCAATCAGTCAATCAGTCAATCAGTCAATCAGTGAGTCAGTCAGTCAGTCAGTCAGTCAGTCAGTCAGTCAGTCAGCCAATCAATCAATCAATCAATCAATCAATCAGTCTATCAATCAATCAGTCAATCCATCAGTCAGTCTGTCAACCAATCAATCAGTCAATCAATCAATCAATCACTCAATCACTCAATCAGTCAATCAGTCAATCACTCAATCACTCAATCGATCAATCAATCAATCCATCAGTCGATCAATCAGTCGATCAATCAGTCGATCAATCAGTCGATCAATCGTCGATCAATCAGTCGATCAATCGTCAATCAATCGTCAATCAATCGTCAATCAATCGTCAATCAATCGTCAGCCAATCGTCAGCCAATCGTCAGCCAATCGTCAGCCAATCGTCAGCCAATCGTCAGCCAATCGTCAGCCAATCGTCAGTCAATCGTCAGTCAATCGTCAGTCAATCGTCAGTCAATCGTCAGTCAATCAATCAGTCACTCAATCAGTCAGTCAATCAATCGATCGATCAATCGATCAATCGGTAGGTAGGTCGGTCGGTCGGTCGGTGCCAGTGTCACGCTGGGGACCGGGTGAGGGCATAGCATACACCATACGGTGTGCATCCAAACGATAGTCTCATATGAATTCACCAGTGTATCAATATATCCGACAGGTGAAAGCTGGTTCTTGTCTTGGTTCGGTGGTCCAGCGGAAAGATGTCTTTGTTGCTAATGCTATGTGAAATTGCAGGATCATGGTTCGATCCCGACCGGGGAAATGATGATCAACAAAGTAAGCTAATGGGTGCACTCGATAGGCGGTCTTAGCACAGAAATTGAAGTCATCCTGTTGCCAGTGCGTTAAAAAACTAAGCATACCTACCTACCTATACCTACCTACCAACCAAGCATGCAAGCAATCAAGCAAGCAAACAGTCTTTATCCAACATCCAACATGTGGACATACAGATAATATTCAACATTCTGTTGAATATTTTGATACCAATTTGACTAGGCATTGTACGAATTGTATGACCTTACTATTTAATCAACATTCTGTTGAAAATTTGAAACTACTTTTCCTGGGCATTGTATGTCTTTACCATTATCAATTGTGTCCTATTGTAGCTCGCGGGGTAGTGTCGGGCCATTCCGATGTCTCATGTCGACTCGCTGCGCCGTAAGTGCACGACGAGTGATGACGCTTGTTAGCATCTGGTCTCGGGGTGACGGACCTTGAACGAGACTGCCCTGCTGGAAACAAAAAACGGCTCCTACGGCCGGTGGAACTCAATCGTTCCGGTGGGACCATGCGACCATTGTCACAAACATTAAACACAATGGTCTCATCCCAAGAATTTGTGTCACCAGTATGCCTGTCCATAGCAATTTCGTGATCTATGGACTTACGAGATTTGATTTGGTGACCTAACAATATAAGTCTATACAATGCATTTACCTAACCAATTGAAAATATGCTAGATAAAACTACAATAAGAGCATGCGAAAACACAAGACATAGAGGCAGGTAGATGAACCTTTAAACATGGGCTCCCGGAGGTACCACACAGACTCGTAGGTCCGCAGAGGTATCCCCGCAAGGGAGGCTCCGTACACGAGACATGGCTATTTGACTTAATATAAGTTATTATACCTCTAAGCTGAAAGGAAGAAAGCTATCTCAGACGAAAAAGTGATGTGCCTCATGCGGGCACTACTCCTAGTGCTAGTTTGGGTGAGGAGTATTATCGTGGCGTGGACCGTCATTGCTGGATCCTTGTGAGAGGCAAGTGCCTCGCGTGGGCCTCCGTCTCGGGAAGGTGTCGCCACGGCTTAAAGCAGGAGAAGAATAGTAGGCAAAAATGGGCCCACTATAATATTTCAAACCAAAAATGCTGTAGAAAGAAAAGACCATACGTAGTGAGATTATGACTATAGGGGTGCGTACTGTTTTATGTGAAGACGGAACGGAAGATGCCCGATGGATTCCTTCATCACCGTCTTATGTGATTCCTAATATGCTGCGTTAGTAGTTGCCGCTTTATTTCTGTGGGCCTTCTGCTTTGCTTAATTCCTTTTAGTTGTTTTCAAAACAAGAATTAGTTTAGGCCGCAACTGGCTGATATCTACCTAGCTATTAGACACGGCTGGCATGGAGAACAGATGCCCGAGGACATCAATATTGTAGAGAGCGCTCACACATGTTACTTAGCGGCATCTCCGGACTGGGTGAGAATCCGGACATTCTGCTTCGCAACCACATGAAACATTACAAGACATGGTGTACATTTCATGGAAGCATTATTAGGCCATATCTCCTATCGTTATGGTGGGGGTAAGAGAGACGAATGCACACCGTAAATGTCCTTCCGGTAAGGGTGTGGCAGATCTAAATATCAGGCCCAGACATTTTAACAGAATTCGGTGAAAATACATATCTTGCCTGTCACCGGGTCCTATGGAACTAACCGTTTAACCTGTCGTTAGGTTTATATACAAGTTGCCGGTTTTCCACTGCGGTGCGGGAGGGTTGTCAGTAAATAAAATAATAAGTAATACATGTGTTTTGGCAGTGCTTTCCTACATTGGCTTAAAGTACTATCTACTAAGTATCCGAAGATACACGGGAATGTGTATGTGATACCGCACCCTAGCCATCACCACTCGGAAACCCAAATAGTTTCCCAGTTGGATCAGCCCATGGTGCGGATAGGGACATCCACACAATTAAGAAGCCACAAGAGGAATATGAAGAGAGACAAAATCTTGGAGTTATGAGACTTACCAGAGGGCGGGGCTAGATTATCGCACTGCCGGAAGAGAAGAGTATATTACACAGTATGTAATGAAGATATTGTCTCTAATCATTTTGAACCTATCATATCGAGCTGAATAGAAAAGGTTTAGTCGGTAGCATGCCGGGCTAAACAGAGGTATAGCACGGACAGCGACCTCAGTGAAAAATTGTTGGTGACGGGAGAAAATGCTGCATATATAAATGTTGCTGTATAGTGTTTCCTACGTGCACTGCAGTCCTATATGGTCTATAACTTAAGCAAAACAATTTAACGGATGGCCACTGGCCATATACATACGTAATTTAGCCAGAACAAAGAAGACTGTGGCAATGATTAAGATATATATATATATTAATACAGGTTAACGAACCCACTATAGTGCGGTTAGCAACACATTGAAGAAAATGAAAATAACTATTAACAAATACAGAAATCATAACTATCAGTCCTAAGACCATCACGGTTCCTTTTAGTCATCGGAACCGTTAATACGGATACAAGATAATTAACAAAACCTATATAGAGAACGTATAGTTACTTGAATACTTGGTAGTCATTCCCAAGTTAGGCTACCGTGTCACTGAAATTGACACGTCAATCCGTAGTCGATGTGAGATGATGCGCTCTCCGGAAGCTGGAAAGTTCCCGCAGTCTGGTTCCCACAGGTTGGTTCCCATAAGCTGTTTTCCACAAACAAGAGTCCCGTAAGAACGTTCATGGTGGGAGTGCATCACTTAGTGCTGTAGGCCTAATAGAATGTCTAACGAGCAGTCAGTAAAAGATACGATAGTACTACGTGGTGAAGAAAGTTCCCATACACCGATGGCATGGATGGAAGGTGTAAACAACCCAAGCACTAGCGGGGGTTGTTAGCGGCAAATGAAGATACAAAACAAAGCTTCACGGTGCTGGGTACGTCAACCATCTCTGAAGACGCACCAGGCATAGTTTACTTGCTGCGGTCGAAAGTTGAAAGAACCTACACAATCAGTGCGACGTCATTTGAAATACCACTTTTAGGCATGGCCGGCAGATCCAGCAAGTCATCCATCAAAGAACATCCTGCCTCTACATCTGTAGACTCACATATTCAGGCTGCAAAGGCCTCACCGCAAGTTTGTGTTCCGAATGTAGATGTAGTATTCGTGAACGATTATCAAAAGTTCCAAATTACTCCCGCAGATTGGGAGTTACAAAAACTGTTTTAGTGCGGTGGGTTGGCTACTGGTAGCTACGGAAACGTGACAGAAACTGAAGTCATATGCGTAATATCTGTCGATCACAGTTAGTACAGGTCCAACCTGTTCGGCCCCTGGGCGAGGATGCTCTCGATCACTGGATCGCTTCTCCTTTTATACTCTCCGTGACGTCACAGGCACAGGATTCATTCAATCATCTTTCGAGCAGCAGCCAATCAGCGCACAACTATTAATAGCATCGTCGAACGTTCTAGAACATTCTTGAAGCTTTACGTCCACATGGTTATGACGTCAGGGCAATATTTTGAAGATAACCAAGAAGAGTTTTTCCTGGATAACTCACCCATTTCTCAACCGATTTTGAAATGGTTTACAGATTTTGGAAAGCCCGTCGAATTCCGGTCTTGATTAATGCCAGATTTAACGGGAACAGACAATCAATAAGGATTACAGAGTACCAGCTCGGTACACTATAAGTGCCATCCTATCTAGTTCACACCTATGCGCTCCATAGAAACAGCATCCCGGCGCGTGCATGGGCATAATGCGTTTTAACGAACTTGGTCGTTTATAGACATGCTCTCTCTCTCCTATAGGCATATATACGCTTATAGCTCTACCCAGAGGGGCGTGTTCAAGAAACGAATCCTAGACATGTAGCGCGTAGCCAGCTTAGCTGGTACGGGCAGTACCCGACCGGTCGATCCAAACTACACCACCCCCTCCTAGTTTGACATCCATGGCAAACAATCGCGCATGGCGAATCGACGCACAGATGTTAGCTAGCCGGGAATCATATACTTCCCGGGTAGGTACATGGCCGGAGAGAAGTAGTGACGCATAGATGCGTATTCAAGAGACAGAGCACATAGGGGTGCCAAGAGGAGGGGAGGTATACTTTGTTTTTCAATTTTTGACCTGGAATTATTTTTCCAGCCCTTTCTTTTTTGTGTTCTTTTTATTATTAATATTACGGTGCGTGCTATAACTTTATTTAGTATATGATCCTAAACAATAGCTCGCATGGGTGTTCCCGTTAGTGCGTATAATCATAATCGCCGCAAAGAACACCCAAGCTCCAACGTACCACAAATTAAGTTTATAAATATATATCAAAATATAATAACAAAAAGACGAGGTATATAAATATGACCCTACACCCGTCCTGACGTCTAAGACAGGAAGAAAATTAATAAGAAAAATAAGATATATAATAATAACTTAAAACTGGTTTATCAGGCAGCCTGAGCGCGGCTGAGACTGCATGACGGGATTGTGACGTTATTGCACTGCGGGAGGTTGTATTCTTTACGTCGCACACGGCGTTCTTACAACATTAGAGTCCGCAGTGCTCATTTTGTATGAGACACAACCAGACACTTAAAGTGTGCGGCTGTGTAGGATAACCGTAGTCATCCTAGGGACGAGATTCAATTGATCTAACATATATAATAAGAAGAAAAGTATGTTAAAAATAAAGTAATAATTAACACATTTCCACGAATCGCCTATTGACATTTCTGCTGAATTACACATGATTACACCTCAGCAGCGAAATTTCCCTATCGAGTTTGGGTCCCAGTACTGACGGTGGTAGGTCGCGGTGAGTGCACTGTTATTGCTGAAATGCTCTCATCATTATTATTATTGGCACTGTCCGAAACATTCAAAGTGAAGCTGGCGGAAATATGGGCATCCGCTGGTTCCAGGATATCCGTCCGTGTAGCAGCGGCGGGACTAGTAGTTGCCAGTGTTGCTGATGCGGTGGTGATGGGAGCTGACGTAATGATGGCGGTTGTAGCTGGCGTGGTGGTCGCTGTAGTTGTCATGGTGATGGCGGTGAGCTGTACCATCGGCTGAAGACGTGGTGCAGGAACAGATACGGCATGAGATGACATCTTTCGGAACTTAGCGTACTTTAGCAGACGACTAGCAGTAATGTTCGGTACGGGGTGGATATCTTGTGTGTGGGCGATCCGTTTCTTTCTCACGTATGGACGTTCTGGCGTGGTTCCCTTCCTGACTGCGCGGTCAGAAAGGCAAGGAGGCGGATGCTGAATAACATGGGTCGGAGTTACGCTAATTGTCACAGGCTGTGATGGTCCTGGTCCTTCGTCTATGGTAAGTTCATGTGGAGATGGAGACTGCGGATAACTGGAAATGTCTATCCCCGCAGGTGTTGTAATCATCACTGAGATTGGCTAACTGGCTGCTACTGTCTGTGATTCTACGGTGGCCGGTGTGGTCACCGTAGCTGACTGGCTAGTAACTGATGCAGGAGCTGCCATACTGAATTTTACGGGAGATTTCTGCTTCCTACTTTGCTTCAGGACCGGTGTGGATGAAGTGATAGGTACCGGCGTAACACTTCCAGACGCGACTGCGGGCAGAATTGCATGTCTGGCTGTCGGTACGTTACTTGCTGTAGCCGCGGGAAGACGATGTCCAACGGAATATCTACACATGGTGTTTTTCGTGCGGCCCATTTTCTCGGTCGGGAGAACCTTGAACGGGAGCCGAGATTCGAACCAAGTGGCAAGAACAGCACGATCCTCGTTCTCTTCCCCAGGAACTAACGTCACTTCCAACACATGATGATCATGATGGAGCGCATGAGTGATCCTGTAGCTAGTAGCGGTGTAAAGGTACTGGCACATCACATAAAAGGCTGACTGAAAGAGATGATCCTTATTAATATGAAGTGTGCGTTCGGATTACCTAGTGAAAGTTCTGCTACATGGCTCTCCGCTAGTCAACAATGAGTTACACGGGAACCGCTTCTAAACTGGCACCGATTCTTCTTCTTCTTCAGAAACCGACAACACGGGATCTTCAAGAAGTGACATCTCGTTCCCGCATGGTAGTTAGTTGCGGGAGCTTTATTCAAAACCTAATGCGCTATCTCTTCATGGTTTATAAGTTTCCAGGCCAAATATAATAACAAAATAATAATAAGAAAAACAGCAGAATTTGGTTTGCAACACGAAAGAAGCCTAATGCTATGTTTTTCCCTAGTGTCGAGTTTTGATGGGAAGACAAAGTTTCAGAGCGCGCTTCCTCCTTTTATACAATTTGGTGACGTCACAGGCGGCGGATGACCACACCTAAAAGGTTTTACAGGTGATTCGGTCATTCCTATGTGAATATGTCCTTGTTTTTCGCCTGGACGTCATAGGAGTAATTCCTCCCATATGAGGGGAGTAGTTGTAACTATAGGAAGAATGGCTCATTAAACTTGTCTTTATTTTGCACATTTAACAGCCTTCGATCAACATAGAAACGCGGTACTACTTTGTCCTTGCGGCGCCTCACCTTTTAATTAGTATGAAGTGCTTTTCCAGGTTGGATGCTTATAAACTTGCCTATTCGAATTTTAGGCTGGAGCACCTGATGGGGTGTGTGGGAGCCAGGCGACGTCAGCGGTAATCTCCCGGACTCACCCTCGTCACTCCTCCATCTTGCTGTGGTAGTTGCGTTTTTGGGCAGCTCTTTTGTTTAAAGCCATCTTACTTGGAAATAGTAGTAAATGTCACGTGGCTCTAAAAAGCACATGGTTGATCGGAACCATGTATGCTGTCTATGGCGACGGTCAAAATGCTGTTTCTGAGATGTAGTCTGTTGCAGAGGCGGGAGATAAAAATATATATATTACATCAAGATCTTTATAATGTCCCGTATTTCTGCGGGTTCTTTAACACGCGTCTTGGTAGGTGTCTGTAATAGGTAGTTCTCAGCCCATGTTGATTATAGACTGGAACGCACGAGAGAATTTTCCGTGTTTTCCGAGCCGGAGGGCTCCGTCCCGGCCTAGACCAAACATATTTGTACAATTTTAGTAATGGCTAAATTACAGTACAACTCGCAAATATGTGTGCCACAATTTTTACGATTACAATGCCATCGTTCGGAGATTGTGAATACAGTCAACCTGAGTGTCTGTGTTTCTGTCATGTTGGTGATTTGAATCTGTTACGCGTGACTGGCTCTCCGTGGATGGTACTTGCGCTGTGGTGATGGTGACGCATTTAGGGAGGGGAAGGTTGTGGCGTGAATGTCAACTTTATCGAAGCCTGAGGGTATTTCACTCTGTAATGGCCGAGCCCGTGGGCGGGACAGAGTTACTTTAGAGCGAAGATGTCCTGTTGGATGCTGTCGTAACTTTGATCAAACCATTGTCGATTTCAACTTTTCGGTAGCAAAATCCTACTCATGACTAGCGACAATGTGGGCATCTTGCTCTCTTAATAATATTGACTGTTATTACATGTAGATGAAGTATGTAGTTTAGCTGTTCACATATGACGTCGGGAGAAAGGGGTAGGGGAGGACGCTGGACAAGCGTCTCTCCCGTGACACGTACTGTAGATGGCTGTGGTGCATTCCTGATATCCATATGCTCAGTTCTGTCATAACTGGATAAGAAGGTGTGTGCGGGATATTTGTTGGTTGCGTTCTGTTGATGATAATGCTGTTGACAGGATGTCCGGGGTGTTGTATGATGCTAATGTTATAAGCGAAGTGGGCACATTCCAGTTTTCCATGCTGGTGAACACCAAGTCTGTTGTTATTTACGGGAGGTGTAGTTTGCGGGAGGTATTACTTCTCCCGCAGTTCTGTGTGGGAGGAATTTGTTGTGGGAACATCTACGTCTCTACCGGTTATTAATTAAGACTGGTAGGTGCTGCTAAATGCTGTTGTTGCCGATGTTGAATGTCTCCGTTATGTTGAGTATAACTGAGCAGGTATGTGATGTAGGCGCAATGATGAATTGACATATCCAGTCTTGAAGGCAGGTGTGTTCTTTGTAAGTGTTGACGTTCTGTCTGTTGTGTGGTGTTCTGATTGCTCACGGGGCAGTATGGTAGGCCTATTGGATGGGGAGGCCTTTGGATAGGGGGATGTGGTCATCTCCCATTACACGACGGTTGGTGTCCTGTCGTAGTCTTTAGACACCGGGAAAATCTGAGCCGAGAGTCTGCTGAACAGGCTGCTTCCCTGCCCACCGCGGGGGGTAATGTTGGTCGGTGCGGTGCGGGATGCCATGTCCTCTGTTGCAGCAGTCTCTCTCATACCTGAAGATTGATGGTCAACATATGACGAGTGGAGTGTGAATTAGACTGGGCTGGTAATGTCCGAACTTGGCGTGTAGATAAGGGACGCCAGTTGGATTTGGGGTGTTGGTGCGGAAATGGAGATGGGTGCCGCATGGGAGGGACTTGGTCCAGCGTTTTCGGGAGTTAGTCGGGTACACCTTGTTGTACGGTTCTGTGGTTCTAGACACGCTAAGGCTTCATCCAGCCTCTTCACTTCCATGCTATTCATCACATGTTCCACCCCACAGGAAGCATGGCTTGGGTCAGCCTCACCTTCCGCTTGTGGTAACTCTATAATGGGGGGCATAGCATGAAGTGGGTTGGAATCGGAAGAGATCGGAGGAACGACTTTTCCATCCAGTCCCTTGGCAAAACCAAACTCAAAATTCTTCAGATACGACTTCCGAGATCTAGTAGACCCGCGCTGAGGATGGAGCGGGTGTGTATGTATCTTGTCATCATCGTCAGCGTTAGCCGCTTGTTCATCCACGTTCTGGCTTGGTAGAACTGGGGCTGAACTGGCACCGCAGTGCTCTGCGCTATCCATGGGAATACTAATTTCCGTAGAAATATCTGTCTGGGTACCGGTGTCATGAGAAACGCCCAGTCCGAGCTCTGATACTGGGTCGTCACTGACATAATGTTTAAGTCGATCGAAGTGGATGACTGAGGTGAGGCCATCCGAAGCACGGATGTGGTAGGTCACGTCCGACGTCTTAGCTACTACCACATAGGGGGCCTTTGAACTGGTAACTTAGTTTACCTGGCACGTTTGCAGACCATCGTGAATCGTGTACCCAAACCATTCTTCCTGCTTCATATGGATCTCCATGCACTCTCCGGTCGTGCCAAATCTTTTGCCGCTCGTGTGCAGTGGATAGTGTTTCTCTCACTAACTCATGGGCTTGTTCTATCCTTTGTCGCAAGAGTTCGACATAGAGAGATGGTGAATTTTTCTCCCCTGTTATACGTGGCATGGCCAGGTCCAGGGGTAAGGCTAATTCACGACCTAACATTAACTGAGCAGGGGTGTATCCCATGCTGGAATGTTCCGAAGTGCGGTAAGCCATGAGCACATATGGGAGCTGTAGATCCCAGTCTCTACAATCAAGGCGTGTTTCCTTGGTAAGCATCTCCGCGAGAGTTCTGTTAAATCTCTCTACCATCCCGTCGCTCCGGGGGTGGTACGGAGTTGTCCTTGTTTTGACGATATGGAATAATTTGCAGAGCTCTGATATGAGCCGGCTCTCAAAATTACTTTCTTGATTGGAGTGCAACTCATAAGGCATACCAAAGCAGCAGAACACATTGCTGGCCAAGACCTCTGCTATGGTGGATGCCTCTTGGTCCGGCAAAGCAAATGCTTCTACCCACTTCATAAAATAATCTTGTAATACGAGGATGTATTTATTTCCGTCATCCGTCATATGCAAGGGTCCGAGCACGTCGATAGCCACTCGCTCCCACGGTGCACCAACAATCTTAATTTGAGATTGTGCGATATGGTGTTGGCCAACAGTGCGTCTTTGGCACGGGATACATTTGGCAACCTATGACTTGACACTATCGCGAATCCCGATCCAGTGGAATCTCAATTTGATACGGGCAACAGTCCTTTCCACGGCCAAATGTCCGGCGTTGTCGTGTAGTTGTTTCAATATAAGTTCTCAATAACTTTCCAGAACTACCAAACGGTCATTAATGTACAGAACGTTATTTATTAATTGACATTCTTCGAACCGTTGGTAATAATATTTAGCCATGGGGGATAAAGGTGTCACCGATTCCTTAGGAGGACATACCACTCCTGAATCCACGCGTATATAATTCGTGTCTGCACGTATGTTGTTTGGTGGTGTGCAATTTTCTCTGGATTCGACTCTGCACACCTCAATTTGGGGAACTCCGGAGATGGCTGTGTTGACTGTGTCACGGTGTTAGCCTCTTTGTGTTCAGCCTCCACGCCGATTCTGCTAAGGGCGTCGGCATTTGCATGCAATTTGCTGGGACGGTGAACAACGTTAAAGTTATAGGCCTGCAGGGATTCTTGCCACCTCGCTACCTGGCCCTCCGGATTTTTTAAGTTCCTGAGCCACCGTAGTGAGGCATGGTCTGTACGGAGTGTAAAAGGGTGCCCATACAGGAAGTGTTTATAATATTTGACAAAATGGACCGCCGCCAATAATTCTCGCTTGGTGGTTGCGTATCTTTTCTCTGTTTTATTCAGAGTTCGCGAACCATAACCCAACACCTGCTCTGTTCCGTCTTCAGTGACCTGTGATAGAACTGCGCCGATAGCAAAAGCTGATGCATCAGTGTCTAAGATGAAATCGAGGTTTGGATTAGGGTGAGCAAGAACCGGGGCGGGCGGGCACGCTTTGAAGGAGCCTTCACACCCACTCGTCCACTCAAAGGGTCGATCCTTCTCGGTGATCTGGTAGAGGGGTAAAGCAATCTACTTGAAATGTCGGATATAATGGCGATAGTACTGGCATAAGCCAAGGAAACTCCGCGTCTCCATGATTGAAGAGGGCCGAGGCCACTCTGCTACTGCCTTTGATGATTTTGATGGCTGTGTAGCCACTCCATCACCGGATATGATGTGTCCCAGGAACTCGACGCTCTGTCTGAAGAGATTACATTTTTTTGGTTTGAGTTTTAAATTAGACGTGTGGACCAAAACCTGTTTTAGTGCGATGGGTTGGCTACTGGTAGCTACGGAAAGTCATATGCGTAATATCTGTCGATCGTAGCTAGTACAGGTCCAACCTCTTCGGCCCCTGGCCGAGGATGCTCTCGATCACTGGATCGCTTCTCCTTTTATACTCCCCGTGACATCACAGGCGCAGGCTTCATCCAATCATCGTTCGAGCAACAGCCGATCAGCGCACAGCTAATAATAGCGTCGTCGAACGTTCTAGAACATTCTAGAAGCTTTACGTCCACGTGGTTACGACGTCAGGGAAATGTTTCGAAGATAATCAAGAAGAATTTTTCCTGGATAACTCAGCCATTTCTCAACCGATTCTGAAATGGTTTACAGATTTGTAAAGCCCGTTGAATTCTGGTCTTGATTAATTAACGGGAACAGACAATCTATAAGGATTACAGAGTACCAGCTCGGTACACTATAAGCGCCATCCTATCTAGGTCACAACTACGCGCTCCATAGAAACAGCATCCTGGCGCGCGCATGCGCATAATGCGTTTTAACGAACTTAGTCTTTTTTAGACATGCTCTCTCTTCCATAGACCTATATACGCTTATAGCTATACCCAGAAGGCCGTGTTCAGGAAACAAATCCTAGACAGGCGGCGTGTACCCAGCTTAGCTGGTACGGCCGGTACCTGACCGGTCGATCCGAACTACACCATAAAAGCTTCACAGGCGTCATAGTCAACATGCTTAGTGAGTGACGTCTCTAGCTCCATCGTGAATATTGAATAGTCCGTCATGTGTACAAATTTTATGTTTTTACCAGGGTTGGAAAAAATCAAGATTTTTTCGATTTAATCAGATTTTTTCGATTTTTATGATTTTTATGATTTTTTTACTTCTATAACAAAAGCATTGATTCTTTACATGTACTCATGTTCTGAACTCAATGGAATCTAATCTCTAGGAGCTATAAACAATGGTGACCTTATTTATACTATTATTCTATTAAAATGTATTATGACAATAAACATCGCAGAATTTATTCTTGTTGTTCGTAAGACATTTTTGAATTTGTTATCACATTTTGAAATAACTGCTGTTCGACTGGACGGGGCATGACCAAACATCAAATAAACACGCCTACACTGCCGTAACCATGGTTTGTCTACACTTGATGGGATACATTTTAACCATCTTAATATTTTGTGGATACAATTTTCCAGGCTGTATAACTCTGGACATGGTATACAATATCTTGAAAACAATTTAACTGAATGTAGTCAGCAATTACTGTCAGTCAAATTAGTTTCAAAATATTAAGCTGGTCTAGAGTTATTACTGTCTATTGAAATTATTGTCTAGGGCTGACAGCAGACAAGAGCAGGTCTGTTAAAAATAATGTCCACAGAACTGTTATAAATAGTACTGATCTGTGCTGTTTACGTATCAAATAACAACTAAAGAAAGTGTCAACTAACAGTAGTACTATACTGATAGAAATAAAGCTTCTTAGTTCTTACATTAGCATAATGTTGTATAACCATGGCTATTAACTATCTGAAACAATAGGTACAATAACCTTTAACAAACAAACAAAATCTTTATAAATTTTATAATGCAAATGAGTGGAGTTGAGGAAGGAAAAATCGAAAAAATAAAAATAAAAAATAAAAAAGTTGATCCTTTCAGCTTGATTTAATCGTTGATTTAATCATGATTTAATAGAGTTGACTAAATCAAAACAACCCTGCTTTGAACTTTTTAATCCACATTCCGTTGAATATTTTGCAATTAATTTAACTGGGCACTGTTATGGCCATAGTTTCAGAGACATTCAACACCTTACCTGTGTAGTTCCTTTGAAATTGGGATTCTGGGAAGTCGTGAATCAAAGTATATAAATCGAGTCCCACACGCCAAAGGAATGGGCAGAGCTTAGCTAGAAATGGATCCCACCTTTGAAATTGTCATGAACAAATTTGATAATTAAACGGCCAATACCACTTAGTAATGTGTCCCAACATGGACCACTTGTACTAAGTGACTACATATTTTAGCAAGAGCATTCAGGTAGGTAGCTTTGCCCTGCTGGACGCATGTAGACCAAACCGCTATGCACAGATTCTCTTATGGAAAGAGGGTATAAGTTATCCAACCTGTCACTCAAGTGTTGACGTCTTAATCAATTATGTAAGATGTAGGGTGACGTCACACTCATCATACGTGAATGGCGTAGCTATGGCCATCAGGAAAGTTGAAAAGTCTGTAAGCTGTGCGAATTATATGTCTTTACAATTTAATAAACATTCTGTTGAATATTTTGAAATGAATTTAACTGGGCTGGTGCTATAAGCACAGACAACATCTAATCAAATTAGTTTTAAAATATTCAACAGCTCACCTCTATAGTTACCTTGGTAATGGGATTCTGGGAAAGTCACGGTTGGAAGCATATAAATCACAATGACAATGGCTATAAACATAGGCCTATCATCAGATCTTATTGTACTTTAACCACCTCATGCCATAACTGGTTAAACTGGCCCCTACAGTGATCTAGAGCAATGTCAAATTGCATGCCATGAGGGGACGGTTTTTGATAATTTACCACTGGAATGGCTCTCGAGACAGTAATTCCAGATTACAGTGGCAAATCTGCAAACCCCGTCTTCTCTTGGCCTGGACATTCAATGGCTAAATATTTTAACATTCCTCACCAAATTTAGACAGTAAAGGTTTAATATAGTATGGCGACAATACCAGGTACTGTGTCTATTTCATTTTCCCCTTATGTATTATAGCATAAAACACTAGGCTGAACATTCGAGATAGTGTATAAATTTCCGTTGTTATGTCTCGTAGGGTGTGAATTTCATTACTAATTTATTGTCCTTAATACTTCACTGGGAAAAGATCCATGCATGCAATTATTCATCACTATGTATAGATAACTAATGTTCCGAATTTCCAGTCAAAACGGCTGTCAGTAAAATTGTAGTGGGTGGTTAGATACATAAATCAACAGAAAGGGTATGTATGTGCCAAGTTAGTAATTCCTGCAATGTGTTCGACCCAAGAATTCGACCCATATGGTTAGATAGGTATCTGAATATGCTAATGAAGTATTGAATTTAAAACTGTTTACCATGAAGTAATTTAATTCGTTGTACATGACTTCATACAAAAAATTGGCTGAAATTTTAGCCAATTCACAGTCTTCACTGTCCTCTTGTCTGTAGGTTATGCTCAGCCCCAGATTTTCACCCACATAAACTTGAGTTCAATAAGTATAATTTAGCCAAAATTGTCTGTAAACAATATGATATCATATCATTGCTAGCTATATTCATAATTAAAACAAATTCTACATAGAAATAATTCTGCAGTCTGCAATTCCATACCGAAAATTGATTTAAATGTTGGCAGATCAGTGATTTTCAGTACCATACTGTCTGCAATAAGTTCGGCCCACATTCAGTTTGAAATTCATACATATGGTTAGATCGGTATATGAATATGCTAATGGAGTATCAAGCTTAAAAACGTCTACCATGAGGTAATTTTGTAGTACACAATCTATGGCAAAAGTTTCCACAGGTTTTGGCAAATCCATGGTTTTCGGTAGCCTACTATCTGTAATAAGTTTGCCCCCAAAATGTCAGATAGATATATAAAATATTGATTAAAAAAGTTTCACCGTAAAGTAATTTTATGATACGCAACTTGGTAGTGACCAAAAGTTGTCAGATGCCAATAATTTACATACCGATATCTATGTTCTCTATTTGTAACCAGTTTTCGAACATCTAGCCATGCAGAACTCAATATGTATTATTATGTACTAGTGCTGTACGAAATATTACGCAATCCTACCATCAAATAATCTCATAATTACCAAGTATATCCATGTAGTTACTTAATCGCAATATGTCCCCATTGAAAGATAGTTGGTTCACATTAGCCACAATCCGATAGATGTCAATATGTCCTGGCATATCGCTTGTAATAGCTTCGGCTCCAGAATTTCACCCATATGTTTACATAGATATATATGAATGGGCTAATAAAGTATAGAGTTTTAAAAATTCTTCTATGTAGTAATTTCGAAATACTCAATTTAGTCGCAAACTTACAGTTTTCAAATGCTAATAATTTACTATATATTCAGTGTCAGAATATCTGTACTCGGTTTGTAACCAGGCCTTCGAACATAATACCATCTAGAACTCACAAGATATTGCACGATTCTATCATCCAATAAGTCTTGCAATAATGTGAAAGTCTTTCTATCTATCCTATAATTTAGCTCCAGATAGAATCTGAATTAGCAAACAAAACCCCCAGAATTTACGCATTTCGTCAACAAGATGGATGGACTGCCCAAGATATAATCTGCTTCTTCCTATAGCCCATAGCTAATCCTATCCAAGGCCGATGCCATTACAGCCATCTTAAAGATATGACACTACCGACAAACTATCATTATTACAATCGCAACCACCATCGACACTACATGGTACAGGTAAGAAACTAAATGATGGTAAGAACCTATGTAATATTTAATGTTAATATAGCAAGATAAACACATTTTTCTCTGTCCTGCAAATTTGTTGTCAATTTATCACATGTCTAATGGCTATATCTTTATAGTACATTGACTTTAACTTGAAGCCTATGTTTTCCTATATTATATAGTGCCTGTGCCAGTTCTACATGTAAATTTATTTTTCTATGTAGGGGTCCAAGGTCTAGATATAGTCACAGTCTTTGGTGGACAACCTGTTGTGCTACTGCAAATTGTATATTATATATAAAAATGAATTTGAAGCTCAACTTGAATTATAATAATCTCCGGCCGCGCTATTTCCCATTGATGCCTTGCATCAATATGTGTACTTGTAGTGTCTTTTGGTCCTCTATATCATGTTTGAAATCTAATGCGCAGCTTCCCACGTGACGCCCGCGTGACACCCGCGCCATGTTTGTTCTGCCCTTTACGCCTAATAATCGCGTTTGACGTCCGGACTATGTTTTTAAAATTAAAAGACGACCTGGATTTTGTGGCCTCGTGTCTCTTGGAACAACGCTTATATTAGAAAGCTTAGCTGGTGCATTTATTCTTCATGCTAAACCAGGTCGAGGCTGGTGTAGCTTATGTCAGGTAGATCTAGCTGTACTCATTACTTACACCGCCAATTGCTGGTGAGAGTATTGCGGTTGTTTCCATTTGTTTATTTGTGTGCGCATGTGTGTAAGTGCGTGCGTGGGTATTTGTTTGTTTGTTTGTGTGTTTGTTTTTCTGTTTGAGATCTTGGGGGATCTCGGAAGAAGGTAGATTCACCAAATTTGCCATAGTTATTCATATTGTAGATGACGAGCGAGAGAGAGAGAGAGAGAGAGAGAGAGAGAGAGAGAGAGAGAGAATAAGTTTGAGGTCAAACGGTTAAATATCTAGGTCACAGGGCCACTAGGTGCATCATGGAATATACCTTTTTCGCCATAAATCTGGAATGGAATATGTATAATCCCCAAATTTGGCACATAGGTTGTATGAGGTTCAGCCCAGAGCATAAAATATCTAGGTCACGGCGCCGCAAAGTACGCGCCCGAATACACGTTTTGGCCATAACGCCGGAATACAAAAAGGTCGAGTCACCGGATTTCACGCAAGCCTTCCTAATACGTCTACGTATGATTGCTTTGAGTATGATGTCAACGGGATAACTAACTAGGTCACTCACTGGCTCACTAAGCCCATAGTCAAAACAGAGCTAAGCCCCGCCAACGTTTTACCGGTGTTGGGATCGATTTGAAACATTGAAACCTGAATTTCCTGAAATTAAATTTCAAAATAAACTGTTGAACACATTGAAACTCGCAGCAACAGCTTCCATTCAAATTATTTTCAAAATATTCAACATAATATTTGGTAATTTGTAAATGAATCAAAAACACAATTCAAACACTTTCCTGATATACTATTGCCACCTTCACTTTGATCGTAACGTCAGCTAAGAAGTACAGTATTTAATTTCCAGTACGATGTCAGAAACTTGAGTGACAGGTCGGATCCCTCTATTTGGAAGTAGCAGGCTTGCACCGACCAGTATGGCTGATTAGCATAAGTTTTTTGGCAGATCGTTTAAAACTTGGAATGCGATTATTTTAATTCTTAAACGCTCGCGATCATCATCTTATAACTCATTTTATATACACCGATTACTAATGATTCCTATATTCGAGGAACGAGTTTCTGATTCTGTCACTCAAGCTAGGTGAGATCTGACGTCGCGGTCAAATGGTGTTTGACACTAGGTGACACTAGGTGACAATGCATGCTGGGTAAGCTGAACAGAGATCAACATGTATTTCATATCTCGTGCAAAGATTCTTTATATAATGGGACACGAGAGGTTTAAGTAGATTATTTTTAATTCCTGCTCGATTGCTGAATGGTTGTAAGCACCAGGATATTTATATTAATACATGCACAGTTACGAGTGCTTACAAAGCTAAAAGTGAATGTAGTAATTTATATTTATTTCTAATTTACAGGAGGGTTCCAAAATGAGCATTCAATAGAATGAACAACAGCATCGGTGAAAACATATTCTACACATGTTTCAGAATGCGCAGATTCATCCATAGAGCAAAGATATTCCGCTATCGGTACGGTGTTTTGGCAAGCGCCATCTTCCTGCTACTTCTGTACGTTGTGATTTATTCATATGCAGGCTTAAATTCGACTGATGTTTTGAGAAAAAATGAATATGATTCTATGTCGCAACGCAGCTTCTCCATGGTTCAGAGACAATCTGAGGGAGGACAGTTTAAACAGTGCGAAATTCCTAGTCTTAGTGCATTTGAGAAATCCATTCTAAGTTATGTGAAAACACCAGCGCCATTGATGTGCAGATCTCTTCCCCAGCTCCTGTATAGAGATGAGAACGCTCACTGGAGGTTTAATTACACACATATTGAACACCTGAAGATAGATGCACCCAATTGTTATTATCAATCAGTTAATAGGATCTCCGATGACAAAAAGTTATTATTTGGACCAACCACACCATTTCAGCCACCTTTCAAAATTCCATCGGAAATATTCACCATCCTCTGTCAAGATGCTGAATTTCGAACCGTCCTACATAAATCATTTGCACAAATAGTACCACACATGGGAATGGACCACAAGACGGCATTGGGCCACGATGGTTATAATGTTATTATATTTGGTGTGGATTCTTTGTCCAGATTGAACGCTCTTAGAAAGCTTCCAAAGACTTATTCTTACTTAATTAATGACATGGCTGGACACGACTTCAAAGGATTTACCAAAGTTGACGACAACACTTATCCGAATGTTATTGCAATGTTATCAGGGGAAGACGTATTTTCTCCAGGAAATAACTTTGAGAAAGAATACCAAGACAACATCCCATTAATATGGCAGGAGTACAAACAAAATGGTTACTCGACCCTTTATGGGGAGGATTGGAGTGAAATATGTGCCTTTAATAATATGAAGAAAGGATTTCTCAAGCCCCCAACTGATCATTATTTACGTCCCTTATATTTAGCGAAGCGACTGGTGAAGCCCGTCTCTATAAGCCGTGTTCGTCTCAAGTCTGCTGATCCCACGAGTATGTACGATGGTTTCTACTATAGAAATACATTTAATAACGCATCCGCGTTTTGTGATGGGGATACACCAGATCATATGGACGTAATAAACTATCTCAAAGATTTCATTACATCTTACCACGGTCATCCTATATTCGGGTTCTCTTGGCTCGGACGAATCGCTCACGACGATCTAAACCAGCCTCAAATAGCTGATGATGATATAGTAAACTTTCTGAGTTTTCTAAAAATAAACAATTACACCAAGTCTACATTCATTCTTTTCATCAGCGACCATGGCCTACTCGAGGGATCGTTCACACATACATATAACGGATACTATGAATCGCGAATGCCCATATTCATATTGATTCCACCGGATGATTTTGCAACAAAGTTTCCAGAGGCGAGTGCAAATCTGATTGAGAATGCTGAGAAATACCGTCTGACGTCATCATTCGATATTTACCAGACACTATATGATATATCTCAGGGACATTTCTACCAGTCTAGCGTTAACTATGAACCGCGGAGATTCCAGAAGCCGTCGCGCACAGGAAAAAGTTTATTTAAGCAGATACCTGTCAACAGGAAGTGTGCAGATGCGGGTATTCGGGAACACCATTGCCCGTGTTATAGAATCACACCTGTGAATAAGCGTGATGCAGTTGTTAAACGAATATCAGAATTTATCGTTAATGAAGTGAACAGGATCACCCAACCTTCAAGGGACATATGTGTATTGCTTCGTCACACGGATGTCCTCGGCGCTTACAGGCGAGAACCAAACATCGTACCTTCTGACAATTCAGTATCCTCTATGTCTGATGATAATAACATTACCCATGGCCACTTTGTAGTGGGAGTCCGTGTCTCGCCTTCCAATGCAACATTTGAAGCCACGGTTTCGTGTCATATTAGAACTGGTGCGCTAGCTTTTATGGGTCCAATAAGTCGAACTAATCGCTATAAGAAACAATCTATATGTGTGCATGAGTATATGTTGAAATTCTTCTGTTACTGTAGATAAGAAGAACAATATGGTGAATAACGATTATCCTTTATTATACATTCTGCGGACATTAATATATGCTCAGTTCCCTTGATTTCCTAGGTTCTAACCATTGTTCGGACCGCGTTATTGATGACGTCATATAATGTCAATTATGCATATTTATTAATATCAACTGTACATCTATTCATATTTATAAATACGCATTACAGGGTATATAAGGACAATTGTCCGAATAAAGGAATCCAATCTGTCAGTCAAGTGCATGACGTCAAAATCAATTACATCGCATGTAGGCTGACGTCTCAATCAAATAAGTAATGAGTGGTATAGCGATGTCCGCCAGGAACTTTGAATAGTCCGTCAGTTGTACGAATTGTCTTTATTATTTACTCAACATTCTGTTGAATATTTTAAAACTAATTTGACAGAGCGCTATTGCTGGCAAATGCAGAAACAGCACCCAGTTAAATTAGTTTAGCGGAGCTTAGCTATTGATGGGTGGGGCATAATTGAAAGTGGATTTATACATTGGATGAGAGGAGAGAGAGAAATAAATTATCCACCCCACTCGTGCTTGAATTAGTAAATTTTAAACGTAATTTTCTGTTCTATATGCCCTGCGCTGAAGCCATCTTATAACGGTCAATCTTAGCTAGTGTATTGCTTTAAAATTATATAATCAGATTTTATAGGAATTATAGTTTCAACTGATTTTAGCTATGCTTTGTGTGATGAGTTATCGCAGCGCATTTTCTATGCAACGCCCTTGGGTAATAAGTAGAAGAGATAGACACTATGCTTGATAGCGCCACCCAGCTCACGTGGTTTTCGAATTGGCGTGGCATATTAGCCTATGTATTGAGAGGCCAAAAGTGGCGTGTTCTGGTGGGTGTCAGTATACAAACACTCCCACCATAACACGTTCTTTTTGGCAGCTCCATATATGGGCAAATATTCCATGCCGACTAAAAAACGTGACTTTGGAGGACCAATGGAAACGCGTGTTTATCACCCTGCCCCTCCCCTACCCGCGCATATTTCTGGTATTGATGGAGAAGACGTGACAGAGCATATGTAATGGTAAAACAGTAAAAATAAATTTCTAATCATTCATTTTAAAAATGGCTACCTGAGTCTTATATTGCTTTATGTATGATGTTAGAAAATATACTAAAATCTAACGATTTTCGTTGTCTCTTTTTACGAATCAAGTAAATCCGATGATACACCCGTAAAGTGTGTGCCTTGGTCAACTGTGGCACTGTTACTAGTGCCAGCATTGCTATAAGTATAATGAAAACAGCCATTAGTACTAGTACAGAGAGATGTTCACTCTAGCTTTCTCTTTGCCAGAATGAGCAGAAAAAACAGTCTTGTGTGTGTTTATAGTAGCCTCAC
Source organism: Chaetoderma sp. LZ-2023a (assembly GCA_034401795.1). Taxonomy (NCBI): domain Eukaryota; kingdom Metazoa; phylum Mollusca; class Caudofoveata; order Chaetodermatida; family Chaetodermatidae; genus Chaetoderma; species Chaetoderma sp. LZ-2023a. The sequence goes on along the minus strand of CM067374.1, from coordinate 57,011,828 downwards.
CGGACAGCCAAAAAAACGATCTGATTGGCTGAAGTTATATATGCAGAATTAGGGATTACGGGTAATAGCAATAGTCACACATATAGAGATAGACACGTGATCTGATTGACTGAACCGATAAACGTGCATGAATTATATCCAGATGTTGCAAAATATTGATTATGTCTTATTTCAATAGATGCGCAATCTGATATGCTGAAGCGATAGATGCACATAAATGATAGCCAATGGTTACACGAATATCGATTATGCCCTATCCCGATAGATGCACGATCTGATTGGCTCAAGCGATTAACGCTCATAAATTAAAAGCAGTTCTTACTCAGATATTTGTTATTGGCGCAAGTAGTAATTGGAATTTGATTGTGAATAAATTCGCAAGTGTGAACTAATAATTTGAGCTAATGGTAGCTTAATGAGTATTCACTGCACTGCAGCTTTAGCCATTACACCCAACATATATGTCAGTTCAGAGTTCATGCCTGAAGTGGTATGCGCGTATGGTATATTACTGGGCTCAGCGAATGCTTTGTACACTCATTTTCCTTCAAAGTTGCATGTGTTTAGAGATATACTTCACATGTTACTGTTTTGTAGCTGCAACTGAAACATGTTCATGCAAAATTCCTTGACATTAACAAGGATAGATCAAGATTTTGATACTTTAATGCCGATTATCACCACATTTGACAACAAAACCGAACTTCAAAAGGCTTATACATATATTTTCATCTATGTTTAGATGGGGAATTGTAATTTGGCTTGATTACTGGTTTGCCAAGAGTCTTGTCGAAAGAATAGATACTATATTGCTCTGGATATTTCTGCAGATTTATTGACCATATACAATACAATATTTCAGCATTTTATTTGAAAATCTATATTGTTCTTCGACATCAACTGCACTACCGTGTAAGAGCTGTAAGCGCAAATATCAAATAAGAACAGTTGTGGCCACATAGACTAGCAATTATACCAATTATACATAATTTTCTTTCAACTAATTCAGTGAACCTGCCACATAACCTACATCATCTAGAAAGTATTCATCAACGACCATACATTTGATATATAAAAACAACCATCACTTTTCTTCGTACATTTGTTTAGAATATTTTATGTCTTAATTCCTTGAAATTATTCAGTGATATTTTAGTTCAGTAAAAATGGATTGTTGTGGTAAAAGTTGAGAATATATATTTTTATAGGGATACTCGTATAATAACATGATTGTGATATTATCAGAGAGTGCTGAAAGTGGAAGTCTTAAGAATCGGAACTGCAGTTCACCCACAGTGCACAATATTGACACGACACCCTTTCCATACATGTATATATATATGCTCGCCACCCAGCCGCCGGTCCGGCCACCTGCTCGACCACCCACCCGCCCGACCTACTGACCGACCGGCCGACCGAATGACCCACCGACCGACAGATAAACAAGTGTTTATTTTATGAAATTCCCATTTACATTCAAATATGTACCAGGTAAAAGCCTTAATACTAAAAGAGTATATTAAAAGATATATTTTGTCTGCCCTCGTTCTTTCTCTCTTTCACGCTCTTTTTGTTATTTTGCGCTCTCTTTGTTCTTTTGGGCTCTTCTTGCTCCTCATGCACTTTACTACTATAAGAGTTTACCATGAAATTAACCATTGTTTCCTTTTTTATTATTATTTCAGCAGACGCGAAGCCCCTAGTTGTGGAGAAGGCATATCATTAGCATCATGATATCATCAGACCAAAAAGCAGTCATTACAACAAGCCAGGTTTTCTACCACAGTAGCTCATCCGCAAGTGGCAGTAAAACACAGGCGAGTTTAATCTGGCCAACGTTTATTGTTTGAGACTGATTCCTATGGAGCACTAAGAAATGTTATGCCTTTATGCATACATTTTTGATAACAATTCATAAGAAACTGGAAATATTTTTAATAATTCGCATTTACATGTTAAGAATTCATCTTTATATTTTATTAATAGGGATGTCCACGTTCTTGAGAGTTGAGTAGGGTGACACGTTTACTGATATTTCACTTAGTACTTTTCGGAGCATTCTCAAGCAATATTGATAGAAATATAGCTGGCACATTGTATGTATGTATGTATGTATGCATTTATATAGCGCCAATTCCAGAATTAACTGCCCAAAGGCGCTTTACAAAAGTTAAAGCTAATTTAAAATAGTGAAATATGCGTTTTGGAACAAATGGGTTTTAAGAAGAGTTTTGAAAGCCTCAACATTGTTGCTGTTTTGAATGTTGGATGGAAGGTCGTTCCAAAGTTTTGGTCCAGCTATGGAGAAAGCACGCTCTCCAATGACAAGATTGGAATTGGGTACTACGCAGAGTAGCTGTTCACTCGATCTTAGTGCTCTCGGTGCTATTCGTCTAGTTATGAGTGATGATAAATACGGTGGGGCTAAGTCATGTAGGCATTTGAACACGAAAAGTGCGACCTTAAATTCGATTCGTTGTTCCACTGGCAACCCGTGTAGCTCTTTGAGGACTCGTCGAATGTGTTCATGCACTTTTGTTCTGGTTATTAACCGGGCTGCCGTATTTTGTGCTCGTTGGAGACGTTGTAACTGCGATGATGATATGCCTGTGAGAAGAGAATTGCAATTGTCCAGCCTTGATGTAATGGTTGCGTGGACGAGGGTATTGACTGCATTATAGTCTAGCAATTTCCTAATTTTACCGATGTTGCGAGTGTTCAGAAATATAGATTTACAGATCGACGTCACATGGCTTTCCATAGACATAGTATTGTCAAAGACTACGCCAATATTTCTCGCATTAACGCTAAAAGGAATGTTGGCGCCACCGATATGAACCGATTCAATTTCTATTTTTGGTCTCAAGTGACGGGAAGCGATCATAATTATTTCTGTCTTTTTCTCGTTGAGTTGCAAAAGGTTGTTTAACATCCAAAGTTTCACATCGCGAATACAGTCCTCCAGAATTTCCCGGGCATTCAGTTGGTTTGGTGTGTGAAAAGCTAGATACAGCTGAGTACATTGGACGTAGACCTAGCTATTATTTATTACACTAATACGTAGAGTGGAGGTGGGTATGGGGGAGGGAATAATGGTGAAAGCTTGAATCGTATCCTCTAATTGTATATGTTTTAAATGATGATGATGATGATGATGATGATGATGATCATGATGATCATGTCGATGATGATGATGATGATGATGATGATGATGATGATGATGGTGGTGGTGGTGGTGATGATGATGATGATGATGATGATGATGTCGATGAAGATGTCCACGATGATGATGATGATGTGTTTGACAATCTGGTGGGGTGGGGAAGAGAAGAGCTAATTGACCAAACCATTGGCATGGCTATTTACATTATGCAAGAACCGCATGCACCAAGATATTAAATTGAGGTTTGCGGGAATTTAGATGGCATTAATTCTGGAATAGCGTATATCTTTAATGAAGCTGTAAACCACCTTATTTCGCAGGCACGCGCTGACACAGATCATTATAAAAGAGTGAATTTAAATCACATACCCTTAAAACACTTGTATTTCTAGAATTGCATAAACTTAGTAAATTAAGTGACACATTAATAGATGAATGTGTAGCGAACGTTGTTCAGAGTAACACTGATGTTTTGATTAGGCGAATCATTTTAATTATTTCTTGATATTCAACGCCAAGTGGAACAGGGTTTAATTATCTGAAAAATGTCATTTTAATGACCTTGATATAAAACCACTGTTAAAACGCGGAATCGTAACAGTATCATGCTTTGATAATACATGTTTGGCCTAAGTGATTGCAATTGGGATTAATTATTCTAAGCCTGCTATACCATGATCAGAACGTAACAAAATTAGACGTCATCGCACAGGGCGAAGAAAAAGTGTGAATCTGACAACTTTTTATGCTTTACATTCAGCGGCTAATGCTCCTATTAACCGCTGCGGCTTGGCGGATGTTTCTACATTTCACGAGTAATCGTCACTGACGTATTCGATTTATGTTTTTGTGCAGCAGATAATAACCAACGTGTTTTCAGAGGTGGCGATCCCTAATGTATTCGCTTGAATCTTTACTCGTATACCTTGCACGTAATCTACGCATTTTGCTTGAAAAAAGGTTTTTATTATCGATTTTGTTAGAAAATATTTTCATGCATAGGTGAACATAAATAGTGGCGGTTATGCCTTTGCTGTCAGGGACAGCCTCCCTATGAGTTAACGGAATATAACTACTGTGAGGCAGTGACTTGGAAGTGATGAATGTTTGAAAAACTTAAACCTCATATCTGCTCCGAAAGTACGGCTTGCAAAGCATATTTTAAACATATAAAGCTAAAGGAAGTGCATATTTGTTGTCAATTTACATGTCCAACCTTTAGTGAATTCACCTTTCCAGAGTATCCATCTTTCAGCTGACGTCATATGATGTCATAATCAGCTACGCGGCGTGTAGGATGAAGTCATAATCATTATCATAAACGATTCTATTTGCTCCGTATTTAACTCTTAATGGGTTGACATGTTGTACCAGTTGTATGTCTCTACTGTTTAATAAACATGCTGTTGACGCCTTTGAAACTAATTTGACCGTACGCTGTTGCTATCATAGTCAAATTAGTTCCAAAATATTCAACAGATTACCTGTATAGTTTTCTGGAAACTGATGGTCAGGGAGCTCAGAGATCGATCGATCCCAACACGAGCGAGGCTTGGGTGGAGCTTAGTTAGCGATGGGCGGGACATGAATTTTTGTGAAGAAAGATTATGGAAAGACATAATATACATACACATATAAACGGCTTACTGAACTACTCACCGAGAGCACAATACGTGGAACATATTACTGTTTGTAAGAATGATCTTTTGTTCACACATTATATACTGTTAATTTCCGAAAGCATGTAGTAGGACATATAAGCCTTCGTCACCACATATTGCTGCCTAAAAGTATTAGATGCCCTTCTTAAAACAGGTGAACAGACAATCTACCGTGGCCCGGGCAGTGTGATTTACCACTATTCGAAGATAATGCTCCTTTATTTAACATATTTCCTAATAGGTTACGATTTTTTAATAAGGAAACGTTGTTAGGATATAAAATCATATGATTTATATCTTGAATATGCATATGAGCTTACAATGGTCACGAAAAGCACATAGTTGTAAAAATAAAACGTTTAGCATTGAATTACAGGAACAAGACATTCGATTTAAATACAGTTCTGTAAATTTGGATTTTTGTCCCAAATCTATTGTGTGGGCAAAAATTCACAATACTTTTGCGAAAAACATTACAAAACGTTATACCTATTATATAAATGCATTCTCTATGATCACTATTTCACTAAGTCGTTTGGTTTTCCATCACAAACCTAGTTGTGTTACATTTGCAAATTACAGATACCTATATCATACACTACGTGTGACAGGCAGACAGAGAAACAGGCACACCAAAACATATACTGAAAAACGCAGGGTCGGGGTGGGTGGGTGGGTGGGTGGGCGGGTGGAATAGAGATACCCTAATTTGTATTAATCTCTTTGTCACTCACACATGTGTATTAGCATAAAGCCTATTTGTTTATAATCATTAAATAGACTTAATTTACTTCTAATTAGCAGTATTTAAAGCCAACAAGGTTTATGCCGCTGTATAATGTGTAATAGCAATTTTCTAAAAAACATTTAGTCTTTTGGAGTGGGGCTGTTCGATTATGAAAATAAATAATCGATTATGATGTCTGGATAATAATCGATTTAATCGGATAATCGATTATTTAATCTTGGAGCCTTGGAAGTAGCGACCACGGAGTGAGTGTGGGAGAGGGAGGAAGGGATTGGGCGAGGGGGGGGGGGGGGTGGAGAGAGGGGGTGGAGAGCGAGTATAGCTTTCTTAAAATTAATAATAATAATAATAATAATAATAATAATAATAATAATAATAACTAGAGAACATTTACTGAAGTAACTGTACATATGCGATGTATGGCCATGAAGAAATAGTCTAAGTCATCTTCTAATAAAGAGTTGAAATATGGTGTGTCTTCTAACATGATCTTTGAAGTTGCATGATGAAAGCCAGGTAACGTATGCCAAACATCAAAACTGGGAACCTTTGCCCGTGAATGACCTTGACCCCAGCGAGATATTAAAATTGTCATCGGAAATTATTTAGATCTCTCAATGCTCTAGAATCTGACCAAGTTTGAAGAGAATCGGAAGAAAACTATAGGAGATAACACTGTTCCAATATTGCTCACATAGGTTTACTATGCGGATATGTGGCACACAAAAGCTGATTTTGTCGAAAACTGTTGGTCGGACCAACCTGAAATTTGAGACCAAATCAAGTTGATATGAGACCTAGAAGTTCACCAAATTTCAAGTCGATCGGACCAAAACTCATTTTGGCGGGCATTGTGGAAAAAAAAAATTGATTTTTTTCGCCGCGAGTTCATTTCTGCAAAAAAGATTTTTGGTCATTTTGACCCCGAAGGGTGCGCTTCGTCGCCATTTTTCCAACAAAAAAAAAAAGATAATTCTTTTTTTAATTTTCCACCCTGCGTTCATTTCTGCAAAAAACGAAAACTGGTATTTTGGCAAATTTTTTCATGGCGGCCATTTTGGAAAAAATATTTAAAAAAAAAAATCATCAGTGGCAATATCCTACCCAAGTATGGAAGTGCTCCGATCAAAACTCTAGGTGTAGTAGCATTTCAAACATTCATTTGAAATCCCCATACATTTCCTATGGGACTTTTTCCCATGCATTGTGGGGTCAAAGGTCTGTCGGCCATTTTGAAAAAATGTTTCAAAAACAAATGACCAGTGGTAACATCCTCAGAAAATATGGTGGTGATCCGTTCAAAACTCTGGCTGTAGTAGCGCATCAAAGATCAATCTTTAACATCCCCATATATTTTCTATGGGACTTTTTGCCCACTCAAAGGTGGGGAGCTCGAAAACAGTTGAGTGGATCCAATATAAAAGTAATAGCAGGCGATTCCACTATGGGCCCTTGAAGTTGACCAAGTTTGGAAATGATCGGATGAAAACTGAAGGAGGAGATACATCCCATACTTTTGGGATAATAATAATAATAATAATAATAATAATAATAATAATAATAATAATAATAAAAAGAAAGATCCAGAGTAATTATAATAATCTGCGATAGATCGCAGATTAATAATAATAATATTATTATTATTAATAATAATAATAATAATAATAATAATAATAATAATAATAATAATAATAAATACATAAATTGCTAAAATTGCCAGATTTTCTATAAACATAACAGAATACGCAATTTCCTAAATTGGTTCCTAGTTAGGTTTAGATTGCATCAGCTAAGTAGGCCTAAGAAAAGACCGCATGAAACCCAATAGGACAGGCTATATCAACCAGTCCTCTGATTGGCGGAACGCGAGGAACAACCCCGCCCAGTAAAATGAAGTCATTTGGAATCCACTGTTTACACGTTCCCATTGAATAATGCTCTTAAGAACCCGGCGCGTATGTCCGGATTTTCAAGCCAGTAAAAAGGCACCAATTTAATTTTAACATTACAAAGATTAACTTTTAATTATATAGAGATCGCCCGTAGCGCATATCTACCATATTTCCCTACTTTCCAGCATTGGAAAAGCTGAAAATTTTGAAAATCATTTGACTCAGCATGGAGCAACAGCTTTAAGGCAGGTTAGTTGCAAAACAATCTGCAAAATTGGGTATCGAAAGTTTTTGAATTTACAACGAAGTCAATTTTGTGCATTTTTTACGTTTCCATATTTCCCAGCATTAGAAAAGTCGAATATTTTGAAAATCATTTGACTGCAAGCCGTTGCTGCCTTAGGCAGCAACAATTTTAAGTCAAATTAGTTAAAAAACAAATGTCAGAATTTGTGAAAATTCGCATTGAAATTTTGTGACTTTAATATGAAAACAGTAAGTAATTATTTTTTTATTTTTCGCAAAATGGCCACACTTCAGCCTACAGCCTTCAGAGGGGGATATTAACCAGTATCAGTCAAATGCTTCGGATCACTTGCATATCAAGCAATTACTTATATAAACATTCACGTGCATGGACTATGGCTCGGGACGGGCGGGCTTGAACATCAGGAATAGATGTTTATACAACTACCTTGCTAGAGCAATCAAACCACTGATGCCTCATTAAAATAAATAATCGATTTTGGTCGATTAAATCGATTTTTCCGATTTTTCGATTATTTTATTTTACACTCGATTATATAATCACCCAAAAAATAATCAACTATCGATGAAATATGGATTAACCGAACAAGCCTATTTTGGAGTAGCCTCTAACTATCTTATACGCTAAATAAATTCTAGGTCTGAAGAACCCTCTTAAATATGTAAGTAAGTTTATTTCCACTATAAGCCATCGGCTCTTGAGTGTATATATTTCCATAATTCTGTGACGGATACTAGTATTCAATAAACATTGTATAACGTTTGTAAAATTGCACATAATTAACATAAGTATTAATACCATCATAATTTCCATCATATTCAGCACCATCATTACTATTAATTATTATCCTTATTTTCATCATCATCGTTTTCATCAGTATTATTTTATCATTTTATTGTTGTAATCAATAATATTATATCGATAATAATAATGATGATGATGACGGGGTCGATACCAGTAATGATTACTAGAATCACCCCATCATCATCATCATCATCATCATCATCATCATCATCATCACCACCATCACCATCAACACCACCATCAGCATCTCCGTCCTCCCGCTCCATCGCTCACTGAGTGTTGGAGCTGAATAACGAAAACAATAACGATGATGGTGGCGAGGACGACGACAGCAGTGACGATGATGGCGGTGACTATGGATTTGGAATTTCTCGGATGTCCTTCCTCCTCGATTCTAAACACGAAAGTTAGAGCGAAAGAGAATCGAGGAGAGAGCGCTCCGCCTACCCGCAATACCACCATCAAATATATATATATAACTTTGTGTTCATTCATATTCATAAAATCAAGTCCTGCCTCCTCGTTTATAGGCGCGAAAACTAGGGACGAAAGAGGAAACGAGGAAACATTTCTTTGCAGCCCAGCCCATCGTCTACGCCTCTCACATCCATCCATCCATCCATCCATCCATCCATCCACCCACCCAAACCTACCCACCCACGCACGCACCCACCCATCCATCCATCCATCCATCCATCCACCCATCCATCCACCCTTCCCTCCTTCCTTCCTTCCTTCCATACATCCACCCACCCATCCACCCACCCACCCACTTATCCATTCATTCATTCATTCATTCATTCATTCATTCATTCATTCATTCATTCATTCATTCATTCATTCATTGCACACTATCCCCACCTCACCCTCTCTGGAGAAGATGCTCATGACAATATTTCGCTACGTAATTTAAAAGCCTGATATGAAAGGGATGCTAATTTAAGTAAAACAGTTTCGTAACTACTCTGAAGCAGCTCAATAAATTTCAAAACGTTTGGTCTTATATAGTAGTATGATTTGATCAAACTTTTTCTTAAGTTACTGTATATAGGGCATAATATGATAAAATGGTATTCATCTTCAATATCGTTCGTACAGAATGGGCATGTTCTATCAGATAATGTATTTGTTTCCATCTACTAGTCTCAATATGTAGCTTGTGTGTTGCAGTTCTGAGCCTGGTGAGAGCGTGTCTATGTCTTATATTTTTTACTTTGTCTAAATAACATTTATAGCTTAATGATTCGCAGAAATGTTTGTAAAATTTAGTTTTGTTACTTATATCTAGTTGACCCATCCACTCTTGTAAATAATTATCATACGCCCTTTGTTTATATTCTAAAATAAATTCATTTTTACTCACATTTCTACCCTGTGCTAGCCAGCCATCGTTAAAGCCCCTTCTAATTCGCATATCTTGTATCTATAAATAGGGGAATTTTCCATTGAGATAAGTCTAAGAAGCAATATTTTTACAATTTGAGCGGACAAATGCCTGCTGAATATATCATAGCAGTCATTCGCTTTCTCAAATTTAAAAATATTCCTTTTATGATCTCTAAATCTCGATCATGCTCAAACAATTTATTCAAATGGAACGTCAAGAGGCCATTGAAGTCTACACACATCAACCATCCATGAACCTAGATGAGGGCTCCCGTATACCAGCAGTCTACTGATCAGTGGTGTCACGTGACTATACAAGAAATGACCAAAATAAAATAGACAGTGGTCACCAGTTCATCCTGAAGAAGTGGCAAAGATGGTCACGAAAGCTAAGTCAAACAATTTCCAAATCACAGAGAGGTAGGTAATTTTCCTTACCATATGCAAACACTTCATTACATCAAGAATTCCATTTTAGCTTATGGGGTTTAGCAGCATGTTGAGAGAATATACATTTCCTCAAATGAGAGGTGTATTTTTGAAATTTTCCATCTGTGGCGTGGTGCCAAACACATGGACGTATTTAAGCAGTTATTTGTCAAGAATATGCTTCGCTCCTTTGGCGAAATAGATATCTTCTATCAGAAAACATAATAATATTGTAACATATGTTTTCAAAGTTTCAACAAGGAATGACTACTTAAATACACTTCCATGCATGTAAACTCTGTAAATATGATTAACCACGATCATGTGTTTGTATGTTCATGACTGGATATTTTGAAATAACCGAAACAAATAAGAGGGTTTTCTTTCTTTATTTATTTCGCAATGGCAGAGCCTGTTGTTGAAGAATTTAGCCAATCTTATATAAATTACTAAGAAAGGTTTGAATCTGAAAGAGACTTTTACCCATTGAGTTGTGATAAATATTGTAGATATATATATATATATATATATATATATATATATATATATATATATATATATATATATATATATATATATATATATATATATATATATATATATATATAGTGCAAAATGATAATTTTCAACGAAGTTCATAGTAGTGATATGAAAAGTGACCTAGTTTGAGATTTTATTTATCATATACACTGTAATTTTGAAATATTTGCCAATAGTTGCTGATGTGACTTTTATCTGATTTCTCATTGTTGATTTTCGTGAAATCGATACGGCCGCTGTGACGCACCACTACTAGATAATAGATACTGAATGCACGGCAAAATATACTGACAAACACAAAATCTGGCGATGTCAGCCGTAAACTACACTTTTCTTCCAAGACTATCGCAGAGCCACGGCCATCAATCGTTACTTCGCTGCCGACTGATAAACTGTCAAATGATGACATTTTGCGATGACGTTTCATGAATGACAAATCGTAGTAAACAAATCACAGTACCGCGTAGTAATCCCTATGCGTCACGCTCACAGCAATCGATGTTTTAATTGGTCGATTTAAATGGGAACAGCCAATGAAAATACTCCGTTGAATATAGCACGTGTGCTCATATCGAAAAATATGGAACTGGCTAGAAGGCTTGTTTATATGACTGATGAATGTTATTTCCTACACAGTGTACTTTGGAAAGGCTGAACAATGTCCCAATTAAAAATACCGCACTTGTCCAATTGTTTGTTGAAGTGTCTTGCGTTGTGGCTGTCCAAATGAGTCGAAAAATTCATTTGTCCTAATTTTACTGCTTATTGTGTAAATACGACCCAGTGTGTTCCTAAGCTGCTGTATGGTATTCACAACCAGGAATGCCAGTCCTTTAAGAGTGATGGGAAAGCAGTCACTGGGAAATACACCATTGAAGAGTCTCCTCGACATCTTGTCTTTGTTTATAATAAAGTGGATACCTGGAGTATAAAGCATTCTGTTTGTCATTTTTTTAATCGACTGATACGTTCCTCATTTTATCGATGACGATATGATTCTGGAACTCAGCATAGAACTAACACAAAAATCATAGATGCGAGTCTCTGTTGAAGGATAAATTGTAATCTTAATGTCCACTGCTCTGTTGGGTAGATATAGCTACCACCTATTAGATCTGGTGTAAATCTTGAGCAAAGAATGCAAATCCTTGTATGAAATCTTTCAATGATATAGGTGGGCTATTACCTTAAAATAAAGCTCATGCACCAGAGAAGAGACTGAGATACGGGCGTAGATGATTGAAGCCATGTAAAGATAAAAGGTCAAGAATTGGCGGTTCTGAAGAGACCTGGTTCCCATTTACAAAACCTCCAAAATAATTAATAGTTTCATGTGAAAAATTGAGTGTTTTTGCTAAAATCTTCATTGAAAGCTGCATTATTCGCAATACCCCTATGAATCGGCGTGGTACATTTCTGAGAAAGATGTTATCAGCGTTTTACGACTTGAAACCTACTGGAATTGTGAAAGTCTTATCTAATTTACTCATAATTGGATAGCATGCTGGCACCCTCTGTTATGCTGCTATATGGGCTGCTACATGGGCAGTTATTAAATCAGATGCTGGCTTAACTTTCCGAGTATTGAAGGTTGCCTGTTCAATGTTCACTCTATATGCCTTGTCATCATTCTTAATGAGTGAGAATGCATCCTTGTTTCTTTGCAGTAGAATTCCCAGAGAAACATTTAAGACATAACGATCCTGCATGAAAACATCTGAATGTATTCTCCCAATAAGCTCAAATGATTTACTAAACCCCACTCGCTCTCGTCAATCAATATATCCAGTATTCTCATTTGTAACGTGGTCATGTTTACCAGGCGTATCCAGAGCCAAAGCATTGCTCCCATAAGCAAAAAGTGTTTCAATGTAAGATCGGAATTTGTATGTGTCTGTCGCATCTGAAATACATGTGTCATTCAAATAGATATGAACTTGTGAGAATAATTAGTGTAGCCATAGATTTACTGGTGAAACTCCATGCACCTCCAAAAGATCTGATTCTCACCAGAGGAACTTCGACAACCTTTACTCTAAGAAAAATATAATTCTGTGACGTATTCCTCTCCAGTACTGCTCATGAAAACTTATTAAATGAAAACAAAGAAGACAATAAGTTCTTTATGCTTTAATAATGCATCAGAACACCTGGCAATAATAATAATAATAATAATAATAATAATAATAATAATAATAATAATAATAATAATAATTCAATAATTCGTAAATAATATAAATTGAATTGTACAAAAAGTGTATAACTCATAGTATTTTACCTAAAGTATAAGTTTAAAGCTTAGGGTACAACATGCGAATGGATCTGGTAAACCTCTGAAGGCACCTCCTTGTGCTATTCATTTTCATTTATATTAAAAATCGTCACTACTGCGATGGAAGTGCTCATGGCTTAAGTATAAGATTATTGTAACCAAATACCTGTTCATGATACACCTCGACAAGATATGTAGGCCAGGTATGATAACGTTTTGCGAGGCGGCTATGTTTACACCAGCTTGGTCAGTTATGAATACATGCATATCAGTCTGCACAAGCATGTTTGGATATTTTGTTGTTCATGCGCTGGGCAAACACACAAATAAATATCCTTTCGATATGGGAGGAGGGATGTAGGACAGAGATCCTAATGTGTTTCAATTATCTGAAAGGAATTACACGTCAGTTATTTCTGAACAAGGCTTACCAGATCGATTATACGTTGGGGTCTAGGGATGGGATGTTTATTTGGTATTCCATTCCCTCCACACACCCCATGTCCCTCCACATGGCCAGTCAAATTGGGACCAGTTAGTAATTAAAATGCAAGGACTCTGTTTTCACTACGTTATAATTTGGCAAACGCTATGCTTCGTTTCCTTAGCAACTGTTATTTTCCAGGTATGAGTTCGTTCAGTTGCATGTAGGTGGCTCTGGAGTAATGTTATGTGGTGAATCTTGACATTTTGCATTATGCACTATTTTTATCATTGCAAGTATATAAAACACATCGTCAGGTTGGTATAAAAATATTATAAATAAGAATAAATAATTTATACAGAGTTGTATTAACGAAATTGGTTGGGACTTTAAATAGAATATAACAATATCATTGTTGAGCTGTAAACATTTAATAACCCCACACGTGTAGAGCCTCAGCTTGCTCGCAGAAAAATTGAGAGAAATAGCTTTCAATGACGAGGTCGGTGTTCCTTAGGTGAACGTGGCCGAGAGAAGTTGGAATGGATAGTGAAAGACTCTGGGAGATTTGGCAGCATACTGAACCAGTTTACAGTTTTGAGAACATGATATAGCAACCATCCTCTGCAAGGGAATCACACATGTAGACTGAAGCAACGTTTCGGAAATGGGTCGATGTCTGGCAGCCCGTCTGGAGAGTAGGCGTGCACACCATGTCTCGTAAATGTCCGTTATCATCTGTACTTGACTGATGAATTGTGCTACATGTCGTGAGTAAATGAACAGTTTTGTTGCAGTTATATTAGTGAATATCAGTAAATAATCATGGGAACTGAATAATTGGCACGAATTTATCATTTCAACATGTAGCAATGTCGATTGGGAATAGTCAACGGGAGGCAACTTAAGTATGGAACATTATTAGCATTGTACGTTAAAGGTTTCTTGTGCTAACGTTTAATCATCTGTAAAGGTTTCTGACTACCTTAACCTTTAGTAAATATTCCAGATACTGTTGACCTTGTCACACTGAGAACTGTTAGTAGTAAGATATACGTGATTACCCTACCATAGAGACTATCAACACATGACATTGGTGAAATTGGTACAAAGAAGATAATTATGATTATGTATTAAGAACATGCAAGTGATAATCTCCCTTTATTAGCAGTACTTTGATTTTGTCAAGAACAGCTTATACATGACATCACTTTATCATAATAACAATATTCTTATAAGCATGTTTTACAGATCTTGCTAGTTATTGATTCTGCATATATTTGGAGTGAACCTTGTCATCAACAGCATAACCCGAAGTAACTGCAAACATCCACACACAATTAAATCTTCATCACCACCTTCTCGTGGGAGTGTCGACTAGGGATGCGTTTTACGTAGATTCCATCTTCACATCATAGAAACGACATTGGACGAACTCAGTATCTTCACGTTACACATTTAGTGCATTCCATCAGTGGAGGTGCACCTCGCCGCGCGTGTAAGATAGACTGAACAGGTACATATTAAACACATTCTTAGAACAAGAACATTTAATTCAACTGCCACTAAGGATTAGATTAGCAATATATAACCATGAGTTGATATAGTTATTGTTTATGTCTCAAAATAATTAGGCTTAGAGAAATTGTGAGCTGTATTAAAATTGGTAGTGGATTCAAATCTTATTAATTCTAATCATTTGATAATCTTAGTTTGGATCCAAAGTAAATATTTGTGTCCAAGCTAGAATCCAAATTGTTATTTTCTACACATAAATTACTTGAATCCACTAATTTGGTTAACTTATGACAAGTTGAATCCAGGTCATTTAACGCCCCAAAGAGGAAAGTTGATTAATTCAAAATATCATGTAGGCATCCACAAATAAATAGTGCTTAACTGAATTTCATACAATAATCAAAATATTCAGTCAAGTATCTGATAGATCTGTGCAACTATGTCATTTATCAGCCATCTCATCACTCATCACATTATCATACATTGTGAGAAAGTAAATGTTAATTTGTAGAATCATATTCACTTTACTATTGTTTTCTTTTATTGTCGGATTGAATGCATCGTCGCCAAAGCACTCAAGAAGCCCAGAATATGAAGGTAGACCAATTGTGACAAACCGCTGACGATGACTGTCCTGCTATGGTAAGAAAATATATTTTGAAAATTAAAGCTGATATATTAGGTCAAGGTTCACCTTCATTATAGACCAATGGTAAGTGACGGCATTAGGGTAAGATACCCATACAATTCATGGCGATCTTCTGCTGAGTAAAATAATATGTTTGTTACAAGGGTACCTTGACTTGTCATATTATTTTGATCAGTATTATCTGAGCTATTTAGACCTTTTATTTAATTGACTCATTGGTTATAACGTTTAATAAAATGATAATTAGTTTTTAATGTTGTTACGATTTGGTCATAGCTGATGAATTTATTAATCAAAGGTGATTTTCTTGGTTGTTGGTGTCCCAATAACTGTTCAGGAGAACACCATCAATGGACGTTTGCAGTTTTAGCTATGCCCCGCCCATCACTAGCTACGCTCCATCCACACTTCGCCGTGTTGGGATTGATCGGTCCCCCAATGCCATGACTATCAATTTCTTGAAAACTCTAAGTTAAGTTGTTGAATATTTTGCAACCAATTTTACTTGGTGCTGTTTCTGCCTATGGTAGCAAGAGCGCCCAGTCGAATTAGTTTCAAAATATTCAATAGGATATTTATTAAATCGAAGACATACAGTTCATACAACAAAGCATAGTCCGTCTTCAACTAAGCGTTCGTGGGGACGTTACGGACTTACCTATGTCATTCATGACGTCATAATGACAGCATTGAATGTGATGTCATTCTATACGTCACATATTTGATCATGACGTCATACGATGGATGGATACAGCGGAACGGTGAATTGCAGTACACCTTGGCTATACGTTTTTAGACATGGTAAAATATTATTGAGCGAAATATTTTGAAACTTGACAGGCAGAACTACTAAATAATTCTTTGACCTGGTTAACTGTTATAGCTGATATATTTATGAAATCGCATTTGATGTCAACCTTAATTAAATATGCTCAAGTTGAATTGATCTTAAGGTTCCAAGTATCTAGTCCGTAACATTAAAAAAAAATCAATGAATCACCTTTATGTTCTTCTGAATTTTCTTCTGCTTCTACTGTTTTAATTGCGAGCCATCTATTTAAAGGCACGCGTCAGAAAGTGTATTTCATTTTCTTAGCATATCATATAAATATGAATCCTCTTCATTTGCGCTAGTGCCTTGGAAGAGCAGGGAAACTTTAATCTCTGTTTCTGTCATAGATAAAGTCCATAGTCGAGAAGCAAATGTTTGCTGACAAGTCCATTGCATAAGACATGCACTGCTTTAACTGTTCTTTACCTAACCTTAGTCTTGGATGAAGTCGAGTTCGTATATCACACGACGTTGTGTACGTTGTGTACATACCGATACAATTCTCTTCAGAATTAGTTTGTTTTGGAAATGGTCTGATGGAGAGTTTCTCCACTTCCTTCTCAAATACATTCTGAGACATATGGCTTCTTCTAATCCAACTCAGACTGAATTTTACAGATTCTTTCTTTTAGAATTAGCAATTCGCTGTTCGAATAGTACATACTACGTATGTTTGGTCTGTGAAAGCATCTCGTTCAGTAACTTGAGAAATTTGCTTAGATCAACACAAGACTATTTCGTAGTAATACTGACTTTACAACCAGGCTCCAGTTTACAACAATGACACTTTACTAGAATCAGCTTGACGTGCGCACCGGATGGTATCTTCAAAGACTGGAATCATCTCACAAAACTTTCTAAAACAAAGAGTTCGGATATAGATCTCGTTGTGTAGGATAGACGTACACACACACCAAGAGTGATGAATTGAGGAATATCTACAACTTGTTTTCCTTTGATGTTAATTACTTATATAAAATGGCCACGACCGTAATCAACATGTACAGAGCAACCACGAAAATATGGAGAATTTTTCATCCAACAACATCGGAATCGAACATCGCTGTAGTCAAATCGGCCATCTATTTATATTTTTTTGAAAATACAAAATTACCAATCAGATCCCACATCTATCGCTTCAGCCAATCCGATCATGATTGTGTCTATTGCTATAGGGCATACTCAATATTCTTGTGAACGCTGGCTATAATATATGCACGTCTATCACTTCAGCCAATAGGTCATAATCAATATTATTGTAACCGCTGGCTCTAATTCATAGGTGTCTATCGGTTCAGCCAATTCGATTGCTCGCCTATCACTATAGGGCGTAATTGGTATTGCCTGTCAGCTGGCTATAATTTATGCACGTATATCGCTGTAGCTCACAATTGATAAATCTGTGTCTTTTGTTTCAGCCAATCAGTGTGTCTATTGCTATAGGGCATAGCCAATAATAGTTTTATTTGATTGACAGGTGAGGCGCTGATATAAATAGAAGACTCTGGTTTTCTGCTCATTCTGACACAGAGCAAGCTAGTTTGAACATCTCTATGTACTCTGGCTGATTTCACTATACTTATAGTAATGTGTGTACTAGTAGCAGTTGAGTGTCTGGGTGAATCAAGACCTCGTCCTTTACGGATATAGAATATGATCAACCCGATTCAAAAGAGTAAACAATGAGAATAGGTACTTTAGTATATTTTCTATTTTCTTACAAAACGTAGTATAAGACTCAGGTAGCCGTTTTTAAAATGGATGATTAGAAATGTCTTTTTCCTGTTTTACTCTTACATATTCTCTGTCACGTCTTCTCCATCAATATCAGAAAGCCGTGGTCGATGGACGCACCTTTTCATTGGTCCTCTCAAGTCACGTGATTTTCGAGTTGGCGAGGCTTAATTGTCCATATATGGAGTTGCTAACATGGGCGGGTTGTGGTGAACGTGTTTGTACAAGGACGCCCGTCAGTACACGCCCCTTTTGGCCACTCCATATATGGGCAAATAATCGACGTCTCGAAACGCACGTAACTTGGGAGGGCCAATGAAAAGGTACATCTATTGGTTCAACCCACCTCATTGCGCCCCTGATGATTTCCTTTTCTTTGTGGTAGGCCTGAGCGCCACTAGTCAGATATAATGCTTAAATTTGTGGGTGGCTTGATTGACCCGTTCGTTCTCTGTAATATCAGTCATGTCCTTTGGCGGAGTGCAAGACCATGTCCTTAGTTAATTTCGGCTAAATTCATTTAGTTATATGCTAGATCAGAAATGAAGCTATGCGAGTTCAGTGATAAATGGTGACTGTTAGTGTTTCATGACCAAAGTTATGTTTTCCTTTAGAATCGAACGGTATAGCTTTAGCAGGGCCCCTTTAAATGTTATATGAGAGTGAACGATGGCAGTACGCTAGTTATGTAAGTTAGATTTAGCTGTGTGCATACACAATACGTCATTTGTTGTCAGGTAGCTGTCAATCGTAGCTATTTTCAGGGGGATTAACCCTTTAATGGTTAAATTTGCGCAAGGATTCCAAGATATTTACTAATTGAATGCCCATTGGCATGTCAAGAGAATACTATTTTTGAACATTTACCTCTGGGATGAGTGGTGCGGTTATTAAGTCAGTAATTCCAGTTGTAAATTTTCAAAAATTCTAAATTTTCTTCCTTTGGCCCGCAAATGGACATTCCTCATTATCATTGCATAGGCCGGTCCGGCCTCATGAAACAATGGCTACCCCAGGTTAGTTGTTGTTAATTATCGTAATAGTACATGTCTTCATGCTTTTTATTCCCGTGCGTTGACCTGAATATCAGACAAAATGATCTATTAACTGCGACAGAATAGGCGAAGATATCAATCTGATTTTTTCCAATCATTAACGTTATGGTGCTCTAATACATTACTGCAGGTTTGCATTTGTAAAAGAAAAATAAGCTTTATATTTAGTAAACAATTACACTAAATGATCAACCAGCAAATCACAGTGTGCTGTGGAGATGTTCTATATGCACTAGAAATGCTACCCGCAGACAAACTGTTTTGGAAAATATTAAAGATGAGGTAACTCAGATTTAGTGAAAATTTATTAGAACCTTGATCGAGGAATATACAATGTACGAACTAAATCGCTAATCAACAGTGTTTTTGAATAATAATCATAACAATATATGCTGCAACTTCAATTTGAAGCTTGAGAAAATGAACAAATCAGACACGATGTGGTGGAAGAAAACGCAACTAATTATCTGCGATTAAGTATCTATACCACCATGGCCAGGCTATATTGCTGATAGCGAATCCAATTTCTTCACTAAAACCACAAAGCAGTCTTAAATGGATCTTTCCAGTGTATCCATCCATCATATGACGTTATAATGAACTACGTGACGTGTAAGTTGACGTCATACGCAATTACAGCATGAATGATTCGATTTAGATCTTTACTATTTAATAAACATTGTTTAATATTTTGAAAAGAATTTTACTGAGCGCTGTTGCTGTCTATGACAGCAACAGCACCCAGTCAAATTAGTTTCGAAATATTCAACACGTTACAAGTAGAGTTTTCTGGAAATTGATAGTCAGTGCGTTCGGTGATCGATCGATCGGAACACGGGCGACGCGTTGGTGAAGCTTAACTAGGGATGGGCGGGGCATAGCTAAAACTGATGACTCCATTTCTAGCTATACATCCCCATCTCTAACTAAGCCACGCCCATGGTTTACTTGTGTTGACTGTCCTAAAATGTTCAGCGCAACCAAAGCATCAAGAATCAACAGTTTAGACCATCCAATCTTTGTACACAGATTCAATAAATACGTCACCAGCTGTAACCATTATATAACTATAACAACAACTGGGACTGCTTGAATCACAATCACGCTTAGCTCGTGTTGGGATCAACGCTAACCCTGAACTCACTAAATCTCAGTTCCCGGAAAAATATATACACGTAAGCTGATGAATATTTTGAAACTAATTTGAGTGGATGTTTCACCTAAAATTAATTTCAAAAATTGGTTTCAAAATATTCCACATAGTGGTTATTAAGTAGTAAAGACAAACAATTCTACGGGATTCATTATGCATTTTGATTTTGACGTCAGCCTACATGTGACATAATTCATTTAAACGTCATATACATGAGTGGCAGATTGGATTCATCCACCGGAGGACAGTCTGTTATGGAATCCACATTATGCCATTAACTACCTAACTAAAGAATATGCAAGCTTATCAATGATTGGCTGTAAGACCGTGGTGATATTCATGACTGTCAGTTCAAGCCCATACTCCGTATAGTTTTCGAAACAAGCTATCTCGTATTATGATTGGTCAAATCTACCATGCTATTTGGGCACGGGTAATTCACCCGAACACGACTCGTTTGATTGAGCCTGGTTGAAGATTTGAAGAAAAGATACCAACTGAGTAGTTCTTATGTCGTTCTACGTATGGCAGCAAAATACAGTGTGGTTAGATGTTTGGCAGATCTAGTAAATTCGGATTGAGGAGAACTATATTGAGTGCATGCGGAGACCTAAAATAGCAATGCAATTAATTCTAGATAGTTAAAAGAAAAAACAATCTTACAAACAATAGGCTCGGAATAACTGATTCAAGTAAATTTTGTAAATAAAACGCATATTGTAAATGCCACTAACGAGAGATTACAATCTCGATACTTAACTAGCAGAAAAGGTGAAATCAATACGTTAACTAAGTTAACTAGATCTTATAAAGATACCAAAGAAAACTTAATTTGAAAACTACTTCATAACGCTACCACTCAGGGAAGCAACAAGAACGAAGATAGCAGCAGCAGCAGCAGCAGCAGCAGCAGCAGCAGCAGCAGCAGTAGCTACTACTACTACTACTACTACTACTACTACTACTACTACTACTACTACTACTTATGTGTTAGAGGTCTGCTGATTTTATAATGTGAAAATAAAGTGAACTTTGAACTTGTCAAAAAATGCCCATAAAAATAGGGTGTAACGGTTTGGTAAGGCAATTATCGACTTAGGCGTGTATTGCATATGAGAAACCAAAAAAGATAATCTTATGATAATTAATCTGTGTGCAAACTATGTATCTTATCTTATTTTTCTCCACGATGTTTGCTCCCTATCTCCTATACATTTTTCATCCGATCAACTCCAAACTTGGTCAACTCGTAATACCTATTGGGACTAATACTGCTATTCAACAACATTTGGATGTTCCCAAATAGTTTTCAAGCTACCCACCTTTGAGTGGGCAAAATGTCCCTTACTCAATCTATAGAGACTTTCAGTATTGATCTTTAAACTGTAACTACACCTAAGTTTAGATCTGATCACTACCTACTTGGTCAGGGTGTTACAGTTGGAGTCCTGACGGTGATGATTGATCTTGCTGGTACAGCCCAACGTGGAAGGGTACGCCCAAGGACTCAAATTTACCAGTTGTCTGGGGGGTTTTCTTCAAAAAATGAAGTCTCCTTCATCATAAGAGATCATTGTACATACTAGGAGGCACAAGTGACAGCATTTGATGTCAATGTCACACATGGATCATATACCCAGAGGAAAGGCACCCAATGCGCTTCAAAGTTACCAGTTTTCGTTTTTGGCAGAAATGACTTCCCTTTCATAAGATAAGTTAAATGCACATGCTAGAAGAGACCATGTGACATCCTTTCATGTTAGCATTACCCCCCCCCCCCCCCCGGATCACATACCCCGTGGAAGGTTACCCCTTTGTCCTAAAAATTGGCAGTTTTCGTTTCTTTGCAGAAATTGTTTATAATTGAACAGATATGATCGTTGCATTTATTGAAGGATTGATTATGGCTCAAACTGTTGTCACACTTACCACTTTTCACTTGTATTGACACGCAGATTTACAGTTATTTCAGTAGATGTGTTTTAGTTTAGTTCATTCTGTTCTCTTAGCTGGACTGTTGGGTTTTATATAGAGATTATGATAGATGCTTTCAACATTATATACGTATATATAATTAATGTATAAGATTTTTTTTAGCGCCACGCATTTATAATTATTATCTAATTACTATTTGTCTCAACATTCTTATTGTTGGATTGATTAATGTTTATTAAAGTTTGTTAATCAGTTTGAACAGTCCGAGTTATTTCTTAGAAGAAGTGCATCTATAATAGTTGAGCAAGTGCCAAACCTTTTTTTCGAATCTGGCATTTAAATTACACCAAAGTTTTTCCCAATTCCTATTGTGTAATAGGTATGGCTATAGTATAATACCGTATCAAGACATAATGGAGTATTCCAGCTTTAGCTATGCCCCGCCTATTTTTAGCTGCGCTCCAACAACACTTCGCCCGTGGTAGAATCGATCGATGCATGAATCTCAATTTCCGGAAAATCATACACGTAAACTGTTGAATATTGCCAGTCAAATTAGTTTCAAAATATTCTACAGCATGTTTATTAAATAGCAAAGACATACATTTCGTACAATAACGCTTAGTCCGTCATTAATTAAGTGTTCTTGACGAACTTAGCAGCGCCATTCATGGGTGTTTGACTATCCTACACGTCACATAGTCGATTATGACGTCATATGATCGATGGATAAACTGGAATCCTCCATTTCCCCCGTCCATGCATCATAACAAACCCACCTAGAACCGTATTGACGATGGAAATGGATTTATAAATTTAAACTAGACCATCCATAGCCATTGCACTCATGCCAATAGTCTAGTGTACGCAAAGCTCACTCTGCTTATAACATACACTATACAAGTGTAAATAAATAAAGCCCAGGCCCACATATATTACTCAAACCAACCACACCACGATAGATGCATCCAGTCTAGTGATCAATCATATGACGTCATAATCAACTACGTCACACGTAGGCTGATGCCATAATCAATTACATCATGAATGGCGTAATTAAGTCCGCGATAAACGCTCAATAGTCCATCAAGTTGTCTTTACTTTTTTATAAACATGTTGTTTAATATTTTGAAACTAATTTGACTGGGCACTGTTGCTGCCATAGGAAGCAACAACACCCAGTCAAATTAGTTTCAAAATTTTCAACAGCTTACCTGTCTTATGGAATTTGTGATTCAGGGAGTACAGGGATATATCTATCCCAACACTGGCAAAGCGTGGGTTGAGCTTAGCTATAGATGGGCGTGGCCTAGCTAAAAAGTGGATTCATCAATTCCCGTTCCACCTGATTATTCGATCCCAATCCAAAAGGAGAGAATAGATCGAGGGACACATTTATAGCTATGTCAAGTCTATTCATAGTAAAGTTCCTACCTCGTTTTGACGTGTTGGGATCGATTTATATATTTTGAACCATAACTTTTCAGAATCCCATTTTCCATTATGCATGTATGCTGATGGCAACAGCAGCAACAACGCCCAGCCAAACTAGTTCCACAATCAACAGATAAGTTATTAATACTAAATCCAGCAAATATAAAGCCAGGAGAGGGCGTCATTGCATAAATCTGCTAAGCTTGCTACGTGGTGACCTCAAGATAGCTTGACTTGTTAAACTTAAGTCAAGAATGGACCTGAGGGAGCTAAGGATTTCGGCTGAGGACAAGACACAATGGGCAAAAGCGAAGAAGGACTGATTGCAGCTGTATGATGAGTCTACTACTACAGCCACAGAATACAGTAATCATACATACTAAATCCATCAATGGCGAACAATTCGTTCAGTTAACGGACTTTTACATGTTCATAACGGGGCTAGATATGTCATTCATTTTGCATTTTGATTGTGACGTCAACCTACATGTGATGCATTCATTTTGACGTCATGTAATTGAGTGACAGATCGGGGATCTACCTATTGACGATTGCGCTATAAGTATATGTTAACTCGGACATTCACACGTATAGATTCAGGCGCTAATAAGATGCAAGCCATTAAACTATACATTCAATGAGCAATAACTCTGGACCTGGTGAATATTTTGAAAATAATTTGTCTGAAACTTGTTGCTGGTTTAGCAACCAACAACTTTTAGTCACATTGTTTTCAAAATACTCAGCAGGTCTATCGTTAAATCCTATGGAAAGTGTAGTCTGCAGAAATTCATCAGGCAGGCGGTTAAAAGATAAGTACGAGTCCTTTCATCTACATAAACAGTCCCATTTTGAAAAGACCAGAAAACCGACTGTGAGTGTGGTAGGTAGCGAAATTATTCTGGTGGCGGGCGAGGCATACGTGATGTTTCCAATATTGACGCAAACGTATTACGTTCTAGAATATGAATGCCCACTCTGCCTCCCTGGTTGACCGTATGGATCACAGTAGTAGGTCGATAATATCATTGTATGATGGGCAAACATTGCGATTTGAACACAGCTGTGAACAAAACTCGTCGAAGCCATGTTGTTCCTTGTTGTTTATATTTCTGTTTTCAGCAACAACTCCATCACCTTTTGACAAGGATTTTGACGAACCAGCCCAATGTCACGGTGTAAGGAATTAATGTTAATAGAAATATATTGATGTGTATTCCACTCTATGACAACCGACCGTCGAAGTCTACCCATTACCTCAGCTACTAGCTTATGCTGATGAATGCCTCTGTTGTAGACCTGCCCGTCTAGTGTTGCAGCTACAGATCCAGTTGAGCAAACATCTTATTCTTTTAGAGCGAATCGCACCCCAGCACTTGCGGGTGATGTTTTCGCTCATGACCCCATCTCACTCTTTCAATTGTAGAACCCTAGAATTAGTACCCATCCCTCTCTCTCTCTCTCTCTCTCTCTCTCTCTCTCCCCCCCTCCCCCCCCCCCCCCCCGCCTCTCTCACTCCCTCCCTCCTTCCATCCCCCTCCCCTCCCCTCCCCTCCCCTCCCCTCTCCTCTCTCTCTCTCTCTCTCTCTCTCTCTCTCTCTCTCTCTCTCTCTCTCTCTCTCTCTCTCTCTCTCTCTCTCTAATCCATCTCACTCTTCCAATTGTAGAACTCTACAAATCAGCGAGCAACAATGGCGAGGAAGTTCAGGATAATGTGAAAAGCACCCATACGCAACACAATTCCCTGTCACGTAGAGGTGAATAGTAAATTTCAAATGCCTTTGCATATATATCGTTCGTGTTGGGATCGATCGATCCATGAACTCCCGGACTCAATTATCAGGAAAAAATACAGGCAAGCTGGTGAATACTTTGAAAGTACTTTGACTATTAGTCTATGGCAGCAACAGCGCGCAGTCAAATTAGTTTCAAAATATTCAACATAATGTTTATTAAATGGTAAAGACATACAATTCGTACAACGTTTCGGACTATTAAGCGTTAGATGGACTAAATCGAGTCGTTCATGCCACAATTAATTATGACGTCATAATACACGCCAGTTAGTGGATTTTGACGTCATCTGACGTCATATCATAGATGGATAAACTAGAACGGTCCATTCGTCCACTCCTCATAACAATGCAGTTATACCACAACATCCAGGTACCGTTTAAATATTCTCTTCATCTGGACATTCCAATACATAACACGTTAAAACATAGCACATAGGCATGAAGAAAAACAGACACAATCTTTGCTATGCTTATTCTATAATTTTAACAAGTTTGACTAATATAAACACATGGTATCTCTCTCTCTCTCTCTCTCTCTCTCTCTCTCTCTCTCTCTCTCTCTCTCTCTCAAAGATGCATATGTTTATTTTCTTTTAGGTAAATGGACGAGAGAGTGACATGAAGGACACAGATAGCAATATTTCCAACAAATAAAACACCACTCACCCACGTTTAGCGTCGGTGAATACATGAACACTAGCTCAAATGGCGTGATATATACGCTCGAAATGCAACTGGTTGCCGACAATTGGCGACTAGTTGTACAAAATGTCTTAAAGTTCTCATCTATTGATAAAAGAACCATATCCTTGCTAAATTTAGAACTATTTGCTACTTTATGGACACTTTAACTAACTAGAGCTGTAGCAGCCACTTTATATTTTCTGGGGCCATTATTTCAGACTCTATTGTCTCCGCCGGTGAGCAATTGTTGATATACCACCATTCTCGTAATGCTAATACTAGTCATTATAATGCTGGCTTCCACGGTGAGCGCATGGTAAATGCCTAGCATAGTTCAATACCAGTTGTATGTTTACTATGGTGCAAGTGACATAGAATATATGTATAGCACGTTTACTGAAAACTGTTGCTGCCTATAGCGCCAACAGCCTTCCGTCAAGTTGTTATCAAAATAAATAGCTGGTAATACAATTGACATTGGGTAATGATTTGATAATAATTCATCCCACTAGCACATGCACGATCGCCCCTGACATGCCTACAGTGAATAGAATAATGTACTTACCTCCTGATTGACAATGAAATGAACAGAACTTTTGAGCATATCTGTTACTGGGTTTCGATGCAGTTTATTGCATAGGCCTAACTAGTTTCACATGCACTTGTTAGCTAACAAAACAGAAAGCCCGCTGATTATTCTGAGAAAAACTTGACAACGCGTTTGCTGCCTTAGTCAGAAATGACTGGCAATGAAGTTGCTCGAAATATCGTCAGTAAGTCTTGCAACATTGGCTGCCCTGCTGATTATTTTGAGAACAATTTGATTGAAAT
Source organism: Chaetoderma sp. LZ-2023a (assembly GCA_034401795.1). NCBI lineage: Eukaryota > Metazoa > Mollusca > Caudofoveata > Chaetodermatida > Chaetodermatidae > Chaetoderma > Chaetoderma sp. LZ-2023a. Next base: position 56,984,620 of record CM067374.1, on the reverse strand, counting down.
CTGTCGCGTCAACTGATAGTGGACTATGCTAGGAACATAATATGCGCCCACTTTGGGAGCCAGCATAAGAATGAATATCGTTAGCATTACGAGAATGGTTTTATACCTACAATTGCATACTGGCTAAGACAACAGGGTCTGAAATAATGGCGCCTTCAAATAGCTAGCTAAATCAGTTAAATTATCCATAAAATAACAAATAATCCTAAACTTAGCTAGGATATGTTTCTTTTATCAATAGATGAGAGCTTTAAGGTGCACGCCGAGAATAATACCCCGTATCATCGGTCAAGTACAATAACTCCTTGCGATAGCGCGTAACTACCGTACACTTCACTCCCTTTACCTTTGATATGGACAGCAACGATTAGCCACTATTGACAGCTGGTCTTTGATAAAGACAATGCAATAACAAATAGTGCTGCAGTATGGTTCACTCATAATGGCAACCACCAAAACCTGAATATTTCTAAATGTTACCATGTGTTTTTGGCATGTGTAAAAACATGATATATCGGATGGCAAGCGGGCTTTTATTACAAATAGAGTTAAAGCGCACAAGTAATCGAGTTTATGAAACAAGGTTTGATGAACAAAGCCCACATTTTTTGTGCGTTGATGGAAGAGACTGTAGTCTTACTATAATTTGTGGTGTGACGATAGCTGTCCAGTTATATTTAGCTGGCACACAACGCATCGCTAACATCATTCCTGCTCTTAGCCCTCTAGTATTTTAAAGAAGAAAACCAGGAGTGTGTGTGTTGTAATAAGAGAGGCAGCTGTAGTCTGATTTTCAGTTTAGCGCGCTTTGAGGTGTGGAAAGAGAGATGTCCAGTTATATTTTGGCGGCAAGCCATGTACAGCAAGCTAGAATCTGCCATTCTCAATGCAAATTGGATATATGGTTGGTGGGTGTGGAAATGTCATAAGTATGCTAATTTTCTCATTAATGGGATCTGAGCAATATCCTACATACATATGCGGGTTATATGCTAGCACATGGGCCCACCAAAGACACCCTCATCTGGAGATTTTTCAAGGCAACATTTTCCAAATACTCTGGAACATGGTTGATGGTATTTTGCTTATTTGATAGAAATATGATGGCGGATCTCTCGATGATATATAGTAATTTAATATCGGAATCGTTCCATCATAGGGAAATTTCAAGGAAAATCGATACGGAAAATATAGAATGGTACAAGGAGTCTAGTCCTAAGTAACGTGTATACGGAGAATCGTAATCAACAGCTGATTCTACATACAGTTTGGACAAGCTCTAACTCAGACGGTGTATATAACGAACATTATTTAGACGCCAACTAATCAACACTTTTGAGTCTTTAACTGGACTTTGTGAATGGATTCACAGAACCTGTGAATTAATTATTCATATACCTACACAATCAAAATGTACAATACCATGAACGTACATGTATTTTCCTCTATTTATTAATTATCCGTTTATTTCCTAATTATACCTTATAGGGCTATAACTTTGAATATTCACAGACCAACACATGCTTGTTCTTACATGACTGACATACGTGATGATGCCACTATATAGTCCAATACAATATGTGGCATGGTATGGCGGAGCTTGTTCGTGGTTCGTCTGTCGGTATGTCGGTTACTAGTCGATAAGATGTTTTCCAAATGCAACCACTTAGCCTAGCGAAGAATTATTACTTAACCATTCTGAACAATAATAATAATAATAATAATAATAATAATAATAATAATAATAATAATAATAATCTACCTACTAATTTATCCTAACACGTACCTATCAGTCGTCGGGCATTCGTTATTTAGAAACATTAGGTTAGGTTAGGATTAGAAGTCTTAATAAAGTAGCGATCATATGTCCAATGACTATTGACGCGTTACGTTATTGATCTTAAAGTTAGAGTATCTATCTTGGTTGAGCAGTAAGCATACTCTGGCTACTCTGGTTATTAAAATCGTACAGCCTTTAATTCTCAACTTGCCTTATATCAGTCAGAACTGGCAGCAATGCAGACCCTAATTATATATGTTTACCTACATTTTTACCACACAATGCCGCTAATGTAAGGCATAAGAATTGTGGAATGCAGTTTATCCATCAAAGATATGACGTGTAGGATGACGTCATAATCAATTGGGTCATGAATGGCGTAACTTATTTCGTCACGAACTCTTAACTGATGACGGATTAAGCGCTGTCGTACGAATTGTATGTCTTTACTATTTCAGAAACACGCTGTTGAATATTTTGAAACTATAGACAGAAACAGCACGTACGAAGTCAAATTAGTTTCAAACTATTCAACAACTTATCTCTATAATTTTCTGTACATTGAGATTCAGACAGTGTAGGGGTCGATCCTTTCCAACACCAGCAAAGCGTGGTGGAGCTTAGCTAAAGATGGGCGGCGCATAGCTAAAACTGGAGGCCTCCATTTGTTCATGTGCGTCTGTCCAATTATGTGTCTTGCTATCCATTCTTCCTTACATATAAACGCATGTGTTTACATCAGGATTCTAAATCACAACATTAGATGCCTGATAGCTTCATAGCAAATTTGGTTCGAAATATGGCATGATAAGGCTCGATTGAGCTTGGGCTTCGGTGAAATCCGTGCATATTCCCTAGAGTTATCTACCTGAAGACTTAAAGATCGCCGAGTGTTAATCTTAAAACATATGTGGTGGGATGCACAAAGGCACAAGGTGTGTGTACGTTACACGCCTGTTCAATTTATAGATCTGAAATGAAGAGTCAGATTTATCCGGTAGGTTAGGTGATTAAGGGCATCATTCGCGCAAGAGCTCTGCTAAGCTGTCACAACAGGGCAGCTGGCAATTCCGGAGCATTGGTAGTGATGAACTAGCGTCCCTCGTAAACAGCTTTGGACATTGTGTATCATATTCAAGGTTACTTGAATTAGAAAAAATCTATCTTTAATAGTATTGTAGACAGAAAGAGTACTCTTCTACCATCGATACAATGTGACACAACTATAAAGTGTGGATAACGTTGACCTCAATGTGTATGCGCCATCTGATTCGGCTACTACTTATAGTACCCATGGAATAGTGATTCGGGAAGATTCAAAAGTGGTAACACCATTCTATTGGCCAGTCAAATAAAACGTCTAGCTATATATGGGCCGTAGGGAATTGCAGTCTGCTTGTATGTAATAAACCAGCTACCGACCGTACCATAGTTACGACAAATGCAAATGTCATTGATAAATATGTATATGCAGATCTATCACCTATATGGGGGACCATCAGTAGGAACCTGTTACAAGATACATGGCTGGGCGGAATGTGTGCCCGATCACAGAAATCCCTGAGACTGGTCAAATGTGGCTGACAATGGCACATGTGAATGCTCCAATGGCAGCAACAGCGCCCAATAAAATTAGTTTCAAAATATTCAACAGCATGTCTATTAAATAGTAGATATACAATTCGTACAACAACGCTTTAGCCCGTCACCAAGTATGCGTTCGTAACGCACTTAATTACGTCATTCATGACCTAATTTATTATGACGTCATCCTACACGGCACGTAGTTTATTAAGACGTCATATAATGGGGGATGAACTGGAAAGGTGCATTATAGTTCCTAATCGTGAGTATCTATGCTAAACGTAAAGGGAGAGTAGTATACAGTAGTCACGCGCTATCACAAGGAGTTAGTGTACTTGACCGATGACACCCGTATTAAACGATGCAAGCTTGTTTGCTTTTAAAATCCGAATATCACAAGTTAAATCTTTTTATTCGGATATCGCGAGAACCAGCACAGGGTGCGCGGAGAAGCACATGTGTTCGCTTGACACGGGTCACTTACTATGCCCATTCAAGCGTGTGGTCCTCGAGAGGGTGCTTCTTAAGACCACTCGCCTTAAAGAACTACCAGCTTATGAATCCTGATTCTCAGCGCAGCCTGTTAAGACATAACCTATTGAATAGTTTCTAGAATATTCAACCGCATATGCCTACTTATTAAATTTTACATAATATTTTATGATTGGCATTTCAGGTTCAAAGGTGGCAACCAGATAGACCAGCGCTATTGACCGAGAATTTCGGCAAGAGATAGCATGGCAGATATCAAATCTATATATCGCTCACACCACGACCAATGCCAAATCATACCATGGCAATCCAAATATCGTGGCACCGCTCCGTTATTATGATGGGTCGTCTATAGAAGAAAACACTTTAGGACATGTTGGACAGACTCTATATAGTTGCTTATTTCCTGTGACAAAGCTCACCAAATGATGTAATTTCCATGGACAAGATCTTGAGTTGATCGAAGTGGTCCATGATGTTACTATGGATGATGTGTTCAAGTAGTTTGCTGATGATTGGAGTTAGAGATACTGGTCTATAGTGTTATGCCTGGTGTCGGTCTCCCTTCTTAAAGATTGGCACAATGTTGGCATTTCTCCATTCATCTGGGATCGTGCCATTGTATATGGTGTACTGGAATATTTTGGTTAATGTAGGACCAAATTCACTAGCATAATCCTTAAGGAGTCTAGCTGAGATGTTGTCTGGCCCTGTAGCTTTATGGCGTTTAAGTCCAGTCAGAAGTTTGTGGACGCCCTTGAGACTCACAGTTATTGCTGGCGCAGTTGTGTATGGCCTTTGGTCGGTATGTTTGTTCGGTCCTCTTGAGTATAAGCCGAGTGGAACTGGTTATTCAACATCTCTGTTTTGGTGGTGGAATCACTATATGTGAAGCCGTCTTGATATTTGAGCGGCACCGCTCCACTTGAATCTTATTTGTTTTAATCTTGCCTAATGTCACTGCAGATGAAGTCATTGACGTAGGAGTCGTGCGACTTTCCTGTTAACTAAATTAGAGAGAACTCAATAAAGGATTATGTCTCTGTGAGCAAAATTACTGTAGTGGCAACAGTTATTTAAGTCAAACAATTATGGCAAACGACTTATGTAACTGTGTGACAACAAGCTACTTGAGCTATGGCAGCAACAGCGCCCAGTCAAATTATTTTCAAAATATTCAACATAATTTTTATTAAATAGTAAAGACATACAATTCGTACAACAACGCATAGTCCGTCTTCAATTATGCATTCGCGACGTACTTTCTATTGTCACTCATGACGTCATAATTACGTCATTGATTATGATGTCATTCTATACGTCACGTAGCTGATTATGTGATATGATGGATTGCTACAGTGGAAAGGCCCATTGACTGATAATAAGCTATTGAGTTATGACATTATGACAAATGATTTCACGGATTTGGGTAATCTTACTTAAAGCAAAAACGATCCAGCCAAGTTTAAGTTTCAAAATATTACAAGCTTGAATTTAGCCTGTAATTTAGACCTAATACACAAAGAAAAAACTAAGTGTGAAGAAATCCCTATGCCTACAGAAACTTTGAAATGTTGTAGGGATTTAGTTCAATGATTAAAACATACACACATTTTGTTTATTTTCGTTTTATGGACAATTAACTATAATTGATAACCATAATATAATTGCCTGCTCTTAATTCATTTTGATTTCACAAATTCTACACTATTGAAATATATATATATATATATATATATATATATATATATATTTGGAACCAACTAATCTGGCCAGAAACCGACCCTGCGCAAATTTCGAACAAGTCAGAGTCAAAACAACCGTACAGAAATACGATAAATCTGTCAAATATAGTGTTTAACATGGTTATTTCAGACCCGAGACGAGCAACAACTATTACCATACTAGAAAGATGTTGCTGTTCTCAAAATATGTTGCTATGGGAAACGGCAACTCAGATTTAAATCAGCAGCACATTTCACAGCACCAGTGTTCCACAAACAGAGAAATAATTCGCCACCTGTGTACACAGTACATTATTACAATTATATAGTTTACAAAAGAGCGACTGGCCCGACAAGGTTCTCACTATTAACTCAAATGCGACTCAAGTATCTTGAAGATTTCAGATTCAGGAGAAAGCGTACCTGTGTATCTCAGAATAATACTTGCCTATTCAAGAACTAACGTGACCAAAGGTGACAATAACGAATATAGATTTATTAAACATGTAACACAACTTAATAATTTGAAGAAATAACCAGAGAAATATTCACAGATTAACTTCTATAAATGAGTGAATTAATACTGCTGCTCTAACTGCTATAACAAATTCGTACTGAGATGACTCTAACTACAATAGCGACTGATCTTAAGATCTTCAGTTGGTTGAGAGATGAAGTTTGTAAGCAACAGCTAATTTTATATATAAAGATGGGTTTAGCCTACGTTGGGACTTTACTGCTAATTCTTCTGAGCCGTGGATGTTGATTAGTGATTTACATACATTATGTCATTATGACTCGATCAATCTCCAGTTATCCTCTTCAGGAAACTTCCATCTGCACAATTCTGTTCCGGATTGATCTGGTACAATCATGATAAGTTTGATGACTTGATGATAGCAACTAACACATATTGCTTTGACTTGCCAATCAACCGGAATTACAACTCATAATTTCGATTCCAATTTAATTGTGATAGCTCTGTGACTAGGTCTTTCCTATTCATTTATAATGGGCAAACAATTGGAGTTCATTGAACTCTTATATGTCAAAGTGCATTATGGTTCGTTTAACCACGTATATATAGGCTTGAGATAAAGCTTAGCTTTGTGTCTTAAGACAATGTCTTACGGTACATCTTACAAAGTATTGATGGATCGAATGTCTGCAATTCTATCTTAAGATATTCCTGCATCGAATCCGTCAATGTCGTTGTAGACTTTTATACCTAACCCTATACAAACACATAACACTTATTACGCAGGTGAACATCTGTCAGTATTTGTTAAAGAGGGTCCAAAGTACAAAATGCTACATCATGCAGACTTCTAGGCCGAAATAATCAAGTGTGATTCCGCCATCACATTATGGATAATAATGTGTGCATTCGTTGCGAGCTGATATTTTAGCAACAACATCAGGAGACACGCACCGTGTGTGCGTGTGTGCGCAGGTATGTACGTGCGTGCGTAGGTGTGGGTGTGTGCGTGTGTATGTGAGTCGGTCGGTCAGTCTCTACATGTATTTAAAACTGCTGATCCGATTTTGTTCAATTTTAATACAATGAACGAACTTGACCTGCAGAAAGAACCAGATATTGTTTTTAAATACACGTGTTGTACCACAACTGTTTGTATTTCTATATGATCACGACAGCCTCATAACTACAGGATAGCTGACATTCATTCAATCTTTCTTAGTGGTCACGTGATCTTTGCTCAGAACTTTACTGATATTATGACCCCACATGAACTGCCCTGAATGTTACATAAAGAAATATCTCCATGGTTCAAAATAATCTGCTTAAATTATACCAAAATTCATTGTTGATGACAGAAATAGCTGAACAATATAACCCAGCCGTGACCACAAATTGTGATTTTAAAATCTAAATTTCCTCATTACAAAAATATATAAATATAAGCTAGTGAATTTTTCCATCATTTATCCGTATTAAATAAGATTCAGTTTTTCCGGTTTCAGAAAATGCTTTCAAAATTAAAATGCCTGTATTAGTCATTCAATTTTTAGTCGATTATTTTGAAAACGTGGATATGTATACACGCCTACCTACAACATCTATAACACCTATCATACTATATCATCATACCGTATAGATATTTGCTACGTAAAAGCAACGCTAATTTCAAGAACAGTTTCATCTTTCATTTGGCTAAACTAGCAGACAAACCATTTTTTAGAAAACATTTTGTGGAATGGGTAGTGAAAAACGATTTAGCCATATTACTAACTCTCCTAGCCTGAAGGCCCAAATGCACATATGGAATGTTCACGGTTCGTTGCCAGTTCGTCGGCCATCTGCCTGTCAACTTTTTCTTAAATCGTTAATCTCGCATAATCTACCGTGGCCGTTTTCAATAAAAGCGCACCTTATACTGCTGTTGCTGCTACTAATGCTGTTGCTGCGGCTGCTGCTGTTGCTGTTGATGTCGCCCCCATCCGCCGCCGCCACTACTGCTGCTGCTACTGCCGCTACTACTACTGCTGCTACTGCCGCCGCCGGTGCTGCTGCTGCTGCTGCTGCTACTACTACTGCTGCTACTGCCGCCGCCGGTGCTGCTGCTGCTGCTGCTGCTACTACTACTACTATACTACTACTATACTACTACTACTACTACTACTACTACTACTACTACTACTACTACTACTACTACTACTACTACTACTACTACTACTACTACTACAACAACATTTTCCAGTGCGTTGTCAAAAACAGGGTTCATAGAACTAATGCTTGACAATAATAAAAAATACTACTACTACTACTACTACTACTGCTGCTGCTACTACTACTACTACTACTACTACTACTACTACTACTACTACTACTACTACTACTGCTACTACTACTGCTACTACTACAACTACTACTACTACTACTACTACTTCTACTACTACTACTACTACTACTACTACTACTACTACTACTACTACTACTACTACTACTACTACTACTACTACTACTACTACTACTACTACTACTACTACTACTACTACTACTACTACAACTACTACAACTACTACTACTTCTACTACTACTACTACTACTACTACTACCACTACCACTACCACTACCACTACCACTACCACTACCACTACCACTACTACTACTACTACTACTACTACTACTACTACTACTTTTTTTCTTTTTTTTTGAAAAACCGACGCTGACGCAGTCGGACAAACTTCACGGAGGAACTCCTTTAAAAAGGCTTGCAAACCCCCAGAAAAAAACCTGGTGAACTAGCAATCTTGATTAATATTACACCAAAACAATGATACATAATGAGCATTAATACAATCTATAAATACATATGGCTTAAAAAGTATAGATACAAAACAATAGGCTGATAAAGCTCCGATAGCAAAACAAAACTTAACAAAGGCATTACTATTCAACCCAGGTGTAGTAGTAGACCCGTGTGGCGAGTGCAACTATCCAACAAATGAAAAGTACCTCGTCAATCTATGACAAATAAGTCAATCATTGACGCCAGTGGGCTGATTCTCTAAAGATCAGCGGGCGTAGTAGCATTTGGGTAGTATAATACATATTGTCGGCAGAAAAATTTCAGAAAAATTGATGGCACTCTTGTTTACATTTTCAATTTACTTTATTGTAAGGTTTTGTAAATTACCATTCAATCCATGTGTGGTAGTAGACCCGTGTGGCGAGTGCAACTATTCAACAAATGAAAAATGACTCGTCAATCAATGACAAATCAGTCAATCATTGACGCCAGTGGGCTGAGTCTTTAAAGATCAGCGGGCGTAGTAGCATTTGGGTAGCATAACATATATAGTCAGCAGGAAAATTACAGAAAAATAGATGGAAATAGATGGCGCTCTTGTTTCCATTTTTGATTTACTTTGTTGTAAGGTTTTGTAAATTACCCAGGAACAAATAACCCTATAAAACTCTGTGCAAATTCCTAAAATTACCTGGGACAATTTTATAATTCAATGGCAACTTACTTTATCGATTGATTATTAAATTACCCCAGTCTGTTTATATGTTAACATGAATTATTAAACATAACAATATCAAAGTGCAGACTAAAATGAATTACATGACACAGATTAATTAAAAGACACAGATAAATCAGCTGTAGTAATTAAATGATTTAAGCTAGTGCAGGCTCATTTATTTTTACAGCTCCTAACTCTATTGAAACTATGTTTGTTTTGCACCATATGTCCTTGAATACTTTTTCTTTACCATGCTGCTTTAATCTAAAATATTCGCAAGGAATATGATTCAGCAGCAATGAACGAAATATTGCCTTTATTGCTCTATTGTGATTGCCCATAGATGGATTTTTCGTCTGTGCACACCGATGTTTCCAAATGGCCCAAACACCTATGGTTAGTATTGTTATTAAAATAGTCCTTTCAGACTTTATGATATTTACACCGCTTGATCCAAATTCTCTAAATAAGACTACATGCGTGTCTAGAACAATGGGCTTCGCTCCAAATTTTGCCAAGATTTGGCTGATATAGTCCCAAAATTGTGACGATATTGGACATTCCGCAAATAAATGCTCGATTGTTTCCTCGTCTGTTTGACATAAGTAACACCTATCAGAAGTCGTAATATTGCACTTGTATGTCAAGTGTCCCACCCATAGCCGTCGATGTAGTAATCGCCACCATAAATCACGAGCCATATTTGGTATGTATGGAGAATGTAAGATTTTCCATACATTTTTCCAACTGGATGGTTTATAGCTTGAGTCATCCCATCTCCTAATTGCTATGGGAGCTGTTACTTGTTTTCGTCTCATAATATGGTACCATTCCTTGGATCTCATCTTGTATTTTAACATCTCATCATCAAGAACTAATGCGGGTTGTGGAGTCAAACTATTATTATTTACATTTGGCAGACGAAACCATTCAATTGGTACAGCATGTTTTATTTTATTTAGCAACCGCTGGACATCTATATGCCTCATATGTGTTTTTCTAGCTACGTCTTGCATTGAAATCCATCTACGTGTTTGAGGGTGTATCATATCCGATAAATGTTGAATGCCATATTTTGCAAAGGACGGTAGATAAAGTACTGCATTGTTATAACATATATTACTATTGCCCCACAATTGCTGTTCTAGTACTTCCTTCCAGCACGTAGGTGGAGGCATGTATCTGTCAAATATTTCTAACTCCTTAACTTGATCTTTAAACACATCTGGTATCATTTGGCTATTCGGAGGTGGCTTCTTTGAGGTAAAAACATGCTCCGCCAGAAATGGTTCTACAATTCTCTCCATGAGAGCTCGTGAAACACATGCCCACGTCTCATCTGATGTAATAAGATCATCCAAAAATTTTAACCTTAAAGAAACACATTTCACTTTAATATCAATTAAATCAAGTCCTCCTTCTAACTTAGCATTATTGAGAACACGATGGGAAACTAAATGATTCTTTTCTTCCCATATGAATGACAATATCAACTCATTAACCTCCTTTTCTACATGTTTTGGCATGTGTACAACAGATGCTGTATACCATAGCCCAGATAATGCCAAGTTGTTGACAACAAACACTCTACCAAAGATTGAAAGACGCCGACGCTTCCAATTTGCTAATATTCTCTTAAGCTTAGATACTCGTTCATTCCAATTTTGTATTGTATTCGGTTTCCTGCCAAAATAGATGCCTAAAATCTTAATGGTATCATTAGACCAATTGATTTCAAGTGGCTGGTCATTCCGCTCTTTCCATGGCCCCAGAAATAATCCTTTGGATTTTCCTTTATTGATTTTCAAACCAGATGCATTTTGGAACTTTTCTAGTACGTGGTTTAAAATTGCAAAATCATTGTTTGAACTGGTAAACACAGTTGTGTCATCAGCATATTGTGACAGCTTAAGTGGTCTTTCTATGCCACGAATACATATGCCTTGAAAGTTATTATTTTGCCTCAATGCTATGCCAAGTGATTCCATCACAATAACAAATAATAATGGCGATAGGGAACACCCCTGTCTAACCCCACGTTCTAAGACAATTTCTCTGGATAATTGATTGTTCACTAAATAGCTACTCTTGATATCCGTATATAAAATCTTTACCCATTTAATAAAGTTTGAGCCTAACCCAAACGATTGCAAAGAATTAAAAAGAAAATCCCATTCCACACGGTCAAATGCCTTTTCATTGTCCAAGGCAATCACAGCTGAAGGGATGCTATCCTTCTCAACCAATTGTATAAGGTCTCTTATTACCATGGTATTGGTTAGAATTGTCCTCCTGGGTACAGCACATGTCTGCTCTGTTCCAATGATTTCTCCTAAAACACTACCTAGTTTCAATGTTAGTGCTCTGGATATTATTTTGTAGTCTACACATAGTAGAGAAATTGGTCTGTAGTTCTGAATTAGACGTCTGTCATTTCCTTTATATATTAGCCTTACGTATGCCCTAGCCATAGTTGGTGGTAAATGGCCTTTCTCAAAAATTTCAGTGCCTAATTCTTCCATTATTGGACCTACAAGGTGCCAAAACGTTTGATAAAATTCAACTGGAAGGCCATCACACCCCGGTGATTTTTCTAGTTTCATACCTTTAAGGGATTTAGTTAAATCTTCTAGTGTTAAGGGTTGATCACAAAATTCACTGCCTGTGTCTGACACCTTTTTGTCTATATTTGCTAACAAATCCAATTTTGCATCTTCATCAATTCCCTCTGACTTGTACAATGACTCATAGTAATTGCATACAATAGTACTCATTTCATTGTTGGTAAAGACGGTTGAACCTCCGGCATGTTTAATGAGCACATCACCTTATCTATTGCCGTGCTTTTTCTAATGCGCAAAAATATCGGGTTGGCTTTTCCCCTTCTGCGTGCATCTGGGCTCTTGCTCTAATTTTTGCACCCTCAAACTCATATTGTTCTATATCTCTTATTTTACTTTTAATTTTAACCAGTAATTCATAATAATTCTCTTCACCATTATTTACTTTAGCATTAATTTTCATCAGTGATCGATGAAGTGTTTTCTTGCGTTTGCGTATTTCCTGTGCTTTTCTAATAGCATACTTTCGGGAAACATACTTTAAATCCAGTTTAACATCCTCCCACCATTGCAATGTGCTCTTATATGATGCTTTCCTATTAATCCAATGTTGCCAACAACTCTCTATATTATTCTTATAAAATTCTTCTCCCAACAGTGTTGTGTTTAATTTCCAAAACCCTACCCCTTTTGTTACCCAGTCAGCATTGGCAAAGGTTACACAAACCATGTTATGATCGGAGAATGCAACTGGCTTAATATTAACATCTCTCCAGTACCCTGTTAACAAACTATTCACATAAATTCTGTCGATCCTTGAACCAACTTTACCATCTACCGAAAAACATGTAAGATCTTTACCATGAGGTTTTGATATTCTATAGGTGTCCACTAAATTTTCATTATCACATATTTCTTTTAAGAGTCTATGTGATGTATCAGTATAAGTTGAAGTTGCATTCCTGTCATTTTCTTTGTCTAAGACACAATTAAAGTCACCACCCATTACTAAGTTTTCAGTGATGTTATCTAGTGCTGTTTTAGACATCTCCTTAAAAAAATTACGACGTAGTTGATGAGATGTAGGTGCATATATACACAGCAACGTGATACGTGTTTGTTGTATATCTAGCGTGACTCTCACCCAGCGACCATTTGCACCTGATACTGAAGAGATAATATTTACATAGGCTGAACAACGAGGGAGTATAACAATTGCTACGCCTGCACTATTATCTTGAGATAACGAATAAAATATTCTGGATCCAGAAATCTTTTCTAAATTATCGTATAATTCTGACTTCTGAATTTTTGTTTCCTGTATCAAAGCAATGTCAATCTGCTCATTTTTAAGAGTCTCTAGTAAGTGACGTTGCTTTATGTCACTATTTAAGCCTCTACAATTGAGTGTGCAAATTAGCATAAAAGGTAATAAAATGCTGTGTAAAACCGCCATTATTAAGCTAACTAGATTTTGTTTTTTTCGACCCTCTCTTAGACCATTTACCTATTTTACTCACAAACGCTGCATTACTTATCTCAACTTTTTCCAAATGCTTATATTTTAATATATCTGAATCATGACGCAGATGCCTATATTTAACACCATTTGCCGTCACATATGGAACTAACACCTCTCCTGCCTCTGACCTGTACATGACCATTTCATCAGGTGATTTAGAACTCTGTGTTTGAATGGATATATCAGATTCAGCGACTGACATATTATCATCTTCTATATCACTTTCCTCTATTTCAGATTCAGAACTCTCCATCTTTCTGTCGCTTTGTTCCACTCAATCGATCCGAGACACCAATTACTTTCTCTATATTATTTAAATCGTCTAGATTGAGTGTACTCAGTGGAAAATCAAAGTTAGTTTCAGTATCTTGCGACCTGAATTTTACTTGTCCTAAATTAAAACTCTCTTCCAGAGGGTATTTATCATCATCTTCAACTTGTGTGGCACTAGCCTCTCTCTCATAAAACTTGGATTGACTTGTTACTGGAGTAAGACTTAGCCCCTCATCTAGAACCTCTATTTCATCACCTGCAACTACAGCGATTGGATTCTTAGTTTTTTCCCCATGCTTCTCATTAACATGGACTTCAGCTACAATCTCAGCAACTACTGATTCGATGACATTTTCCTTAGCAACGTGCTTCCCATTAGTATGAATTTCAGCTACAATCTCAGCAGCTACCGGTTCTATGACATTCTCTTTAGAGACAACTTGCTCTGCACTTTTATCAGCACCCTTTTTGACATATTTATTCTGCGGGCATCGCCACTTAAAATGATCAGATGATCCACAAACTAGACATTTGTTTTTGTTAGGGCAATCTGTTGCAAGATGTTCTGTGCTTAAGCAGATTCTACACTCCTTGATTTGCCCCCTGTACCATAATGGCAAGATAAATCGACCATCTATGGTGACCTTGCTTGGGAGAGGTTGTTCTACCTTTTCAAACCAAATTCTTCTGATGCCATTTTCTAAGGTTCGATCAAATGGATAGGTCTCGTGTTCTACTTTGTCCACTTTGCCATACTTGGTCAATTCAGTGATAACCCGTTCATCTGGGATCTCTAATGGAACCTTCATCTTGACTAATAGACGATCAGAATCTATTTCCTCCACATTACACACCTCACCCTTCACGACAAGGACCTCGTCGAGCAACTTTTCCTTCACACTTTCATTAACTACGGTGACATTCCATACAGATTTGGAAACATTAACGAGACCTTGAAGGACCCTTGGCCCTGCCCCAACTACATCCTTCAACCCATGATACACCTCAATTGCCGAAACACCCCAAGCCTTTGTCGTGATTTTAAGACTCAGGGTACGCTTATATGAGGTTGCCATGGTGTTTTATAAAAAGCAGAACCCCATACTACTACAATATATAATACAAATATATAACACCAAGACGTCGGGGAAAGAGCTAAACACTAAATAAATAGTGTCCCCTTTTGAAACCCTGACGTCTACCAACAAATATACGAATACAGAGTACAGTCGTATACTTGTTAGTTTGAACCACTTTCTAAGTGGTTCACTAACACCTAGCCGAATAAAGTATGCTAACAAATATATGATTAAATAGTCAAGTCATATATTTGTTAGTCTGTTCGAGTTGACCGGGGACAGCCAACTGACTATAAGGATTTATATAGTTAAAGAACTAGGCTTGTGCTTACAAATGACAAAGGAATTAAATCCACTCACTCAAGCGATCTTGCCAAATATAATGCGCTAGCCTACGAACTATAGAAATAGCAGACTGGCGCAGCGAGAAATGTATTGCATTGACCACAGTAAGAGGAGCCCTATTAAATGGCGGAAACCGCCAGCTAAGAGGAATGCCTTTAGAAAATGGAGACACAAAATGCGCTCCAACCAAGACAAGAATTTACAAATTAAACATAAAGTTTGAAAGGAAATACTAATACGAAATATATGTATAAAATTTATATACAAAATCGCGCTAGAAACTAGCAAATTCGGGCAGCAATTGCAGAGCTAAATAAACGTGTGTGTTCACTTCGACTACTACTACTACTACTACTACTACTACTACTACTACTACTACTACTACTACTACTACTACTACTACTACTACTACTATAACTACTACTACTACTACTACTACTACTACTACTACTACTACTACTACTACTACTACTACTACTACTACTACTACTGCTGCTGCTGCTACTACTACTACTACTACTACTACTACTACTACTACTACTACTACTACTACTACTACTGCTGCTGCTGCTGCTGCTGCTGCTGCTGCTGCTGCTGCTGCTGCTGCTGCTACTACTACTACTACTACTACTACTACTACTACTACTACTACTACTACTACTACTACTACTACTACTACTACTACTACTACTACTACTACTACTACTACTACTACTACTACTACTACTACTACTACTACTGCTACTACTACTACTGCTACTGCTACAACTACTACTACTACTACTACTACTTCTACTACTACTACTACTACTACTACTACTACTACTACTACTACTACTACTACTACTACTACTACTACTACTACTACTACTACTACTACTACTACTACTACTACTACTGCTACTACTGCTACTACTGCAACTACTACTACTACTACTACTACTACTTCTACTACTACTACTACTACTACTACTACTACTACTACTACTACTACTACTACTACTACTGCTACTGAAATTCATAATATTTCATACAGCAATCAGCATCCCATTATGCCAATACTAAACCATGTTGCATCAGTGGATAAATGACATATATCTTTGCGGCAAAACCTTTTTAACTTGCCGAAACATCAAGATATCAAACGGAGGGCATGCACATGTGATCAATATCACCAAGTCCGACCAAAGCTACAATTGCTAGTGATTGATGATAGGATTTAATGGAGATTGTATGGTAATAATGGCGTTTCACATCCAGAGAATCTGAGATGATTGACACTTTGACATGGAAACGCACAGTGTGCGGTCAACAGGTTACTTTAGCATGTTCGTTGCGACATGGATCCCATCCGTCAACGTCTGGTCGGGAAACTTCTAATAACGGATGTTAAGGCGGCGAGATCGTGTCACGTGATAAACAAATGAATAAGTGATCAAAACCTAAGACGACTTCCGTAAATAATCTTGCAATGGTACATAATGGACCTTTCCCGTTTTAGCTATGCCCGCCCACCTCTAGGTAAGCTCGACCCATACCTCGCTCCTGTGTGTTGGAATCAATCGATCCCTGAACTCCCTGACTATCCGTTTTCAGAAGACTATACAGGTAAGCTGCTGAATATTGTGAAACTAATTTGACAAGGTGCTGACACCGCCCTGTTAAATTAATTTCAAAATATTCAACCGAATGGTTATTAAATAGTAAAGACATACACATTCGCACAACGTGTCAGACTATTACGGGGTTTACGACGGACTAAATCGAGTTATTCATGCTATAATCGAGTATGACGTCATCCTACACGCAACGTTCTTGAGTATGACGTCATATAACGGATGGATTAAATGGTCCATTGCTGCTTCAAATTTGAAGTGATCTAATAAGAAGGGTACATTTATTAATAAAAACATATTTATATAAATGGTTCAGATTATCTTCCCAATCCTCTTGTAGACGTTTGACAAAACCATATTTTATACACAGTCGTCACAGGGTGTATGTGTGAAGCAGGATCTACACGGGAAATAACAAATTAAGAATTTAGAACTTCCAGAATATTTTACTCTGTTTATTCTAAATTCCCTGTGCCAAGCATTTTTTCATTTAGTAAATTAAGTATATATTCGCTTACTATCCCATGCGTAGGTTGTTAAAATTTGTATTGTTTCCCCAATTTCTATAGCTGTAATAGATGGGTTAGGTTCGTCCTTTATTGCCTCATTATTAATCCATGCTGGTTCCAAGTTGATTGTCACAGGGACACTACCGTTTTATGCATTTTGCATTATTGATTGTCGGGAAAAAAAATGAAATCTAGCAATATCTGATAACATTGCTTCATGGAATGCATGTACTTGCTCGAAACAGCGGATTTTTAAGATTTGTTCTAAATATTATATTTTCACCATTGACTTCAGTTTCAAAACAATTATGAGTGTATGTTGTAGGAAAGGATTACGTTAGTGGTACAACATTATTTATATATTGGTGTTGTGTAATCCTAGATACAGACGTTATTTAGAAGATCCAATATTAGAAAGAACATAGTCAATCATGTTTTATACGTTAATTCATCCATTCCATTATCACTATCAACTCTTCCATTGTAGACACATACGTTATTATGTATACACAGGTAAATTAATCTATATCCAATCCCATATAGGTTCACCTGGTTGTGGTCCTTTGCTGTTCGTTTACATATTTTGAGATAATGTTAACATTTCCTCGCTCTGATCACCCCAGAGAATTACAATAAGGCGTATTTTGCACATGTATCAATTACACTTTTTATTAAACAGTTGTGTTTTCTGACAAAAGATTCAATTGTGGAGCAAGGTAAACGTTCTGGTAGCATATACATCATGCTCACCATTAAATTTTCGTCCAGCTTTGCAAGATAGCCCATAAAGCACTCACAGATGACAATTTATTTACATATTTCATTATGTCTTTGTCGAGTGAAAACGCCTCACGAGTTCCTTAATAACAGTAATTCAGGTCTTTTGTCTTATTCTATGGCTTAGCATCCTTACGATGTCAAGTTCTCCAAGGATCGTTTCTGGTGGCATATGACACCACAGATTTCTGAGTAGTTTAATATATGTGTCAACCAGCAAGGCGTGGTATGGGGGCCAATGGACTAATCACCTTCATCGATGATTATCGCTTTTATCACCATCTATTACTATTACTCTCACGACTTGTGTTGCCATCATCAGCATATTAATAAACATCAATTTCCAGAAAACTGTACAGGGTTTTTAATATCTTGAAAATAATTTGAATGGGATAGGCAGCAACAGCGCCAAGCCAAATTCGTTTCAAAATATTAAACAGCATGTTTAGTAAATAGTAAAGACATATAATTCGTACAGCAACGTTTAGTCTGTCATCAATTGTGCGTTAGTAAAGCACTTATCTACGTCATTCATGACGTCGTTGATTATGACGTCATCATACACGTCACGTAATTAATTATGACGTAATGTGAGGGATGGGTAAACTGGAAAGGTCCATTGCACAACATTCATTAATCCGTTACATATGAATATGGCCCCCAGTGAAATAACGTCATGCATCATAGACGCAATTGAGAACAGCGAATACCACGCGTATCCCACTGCCTTATTCGTAATGGCTTACAAACCACACTACCTCCCAGCAATGACGTATGTAAGTTGCTCTTATTATTGACAAAATGTTGTGAAATGTGCAAGTAGTCATGCAATCTGATAATACAGTTTCAATGAAACTCTCAACCAAACAAAAAAAAATTGAAATCATAAGATGATGCTGTCTGTTGCGCGTCGGTCGGGACTCTCAGTAGTAAACCAACATAATAATGCATAAGCGCTACAAGTACTCAATATTTTCTTATGCAATTTCATCTTTAATCAACCAACAACTATGCTATATTTAAAGTTTTGTGAGCGAAATGCCACTATGGCCAACGAAAATTTCGTTCATTGATGATATAACAATAGTAATCATTTACTCGGGATTAAGTGCATGGTCTAGACACCATGTGATCATACAGATTTCGAAACATTCATCAGATAAATTCCTATTTGGTATTGTCTTTGAATGATGTGAACACTATTGAATTATCCATCACTGGGAATCTTAGTCGATAATTCGCATAAATACCCGCTTTATCTTTCGGGTAGTAGACAATTAATTAGCAACATTAAACAGTAACATTTATCACACTGCTGCCAAAAACGTTACTTGTTACAGATTTGGTTGTCAAACGCTTATTTTCAAAATGTAATCTTTATCATACGAAATGGAACCAATTTTTAAAACCTAGAATGTAATTTATGTATGCGTCATCAATAAAATCAGTGGGTTTATTTTTCAGAACAGAACTATTATTAGTCTGCTGGGCACACTCCTGAGATCAATATTAAACATGTAGCGTAAAACGACGTTTGTTCATTTTGGAATTGTTATTTCTGAAACCGTTCGGTCTGGGATATACATCTGAGTTGTTGCTTTCCAGTTGTTTCTTAAAATCAACATCCATTTCTTTAATTCCACGGTCATCTATTATCATCTCGTCCAAGAATCTCGGCGCAATTCTGGCAGAACTGCCGTCGTGTTAAATGGCAGTTGATGGAACAGAACCCATTATTAGTGCCGATAAGCGATCAATAAGTGCAACTTACTGCCAAATACTCCGCTATTGATGTTCCATTTATCAAACGTTATGAGGCTGTCAGATTGTGATTGGATACAAAGTTGTGATTCAGTTTTATTTTAATGTCGGTTTAGTTTGTTCACTGGTATAAGTCTCTGGCGATGTGAACATCTCAACGTCCTCCAAACAAGACATGTGAGGATCGCTTTAAAACTATATTTATTGTTTCTTTGATCACGAGAACCTGAAGTAATAATGCGTATGTCTGTTTAACAAGAAAAAAGATTGACGATAATACACCCAACCCTACCTATAAGGGACAGCTCTGTTTGGGGTCCAAGATATGTATGATTACTGTATTCTGCGGCTGTAGTAGTAGAAACATCCTACAGCTGCAATCAGTCCTTCTTCGCTTTTGCTCACTGTGTCTTGTCCTCAGCCGAAGTCCGTTGCTTCCTTAGATCCATTCTTAACTTGAGTGTACCGAGTCCTGATTTCGTGAGGTCACCTCGTAGCACGCTTGGAAGATTTAGGCAATGACGTCCTCTCCTGGCTTTGTATTTGTTGGCTCCGAATAGGGCAAATTCCAAGGCGCTCATCTTTGGTGTCTCTTCTGGCATCCTTAGCACATGGTCAAACATGGACCATCTTTGCCGGGCGACTTTTACAGATAGCGGCGACGTATTACACATCTTGTATAGTGCATCGTTGGAAATTATGCTGTCTGGCCATCGGTGTCCAGTGATGGTGCGTATGTGTTTGCGGTGGCAGGCATCGAGTTTGTCTAGAGCTGCCTTTGGAGCTGCCCAGCTGTTATAGTTACACAGCATCAATGATACGCAGGTTGCATTGTATAAACGTAGCCTCTTTATTAAGGGCATCTCTGATATACGAATCCATGGCATTCCTGTGTTCCCCATGACGCAGTGTGAGGAAATCTTAGCAGTACTGCAAAGCAGTGAGCCCAGGGTTTTAATTTTCCTCCATGGTTCGCTGCGACGAAGTGGGTCGTCATTTTCTATAGTTTCATGCTTTGTCGATAGGTATTTGGGGGTGAACTCTTTTTGGATTCATTCATAAAGAGCTACTCAACTTTTAGTTTGTTTGCAGCTATTGGGAGAAGTTCATCAAGGGGGTTCTTTTCCTCGTCTCTGAAGTTCACATCGTCGGCATATTCCATCTCTACTGGCATGCCCAGTATGCGGGGAGGGGGGTGGTGGGGGTGGGTCGTCTTGTGGAACTTACCCACACAGATTTCAATGTGGCAGCAAGGGAGCAGGTGAAAAGCACCCGAGATAGACATCTCCATGTGGGGAGCCGATTGATGTCTCAAACTCTACAGACTTCACTGACCTGACTCGTACTCTCAGTTTGGTGTCTGCAAGCAGTAGGCTCAATAGTCGTAGCTCATCTTCATTGCAACTGGCCTGGTGTAGTACATTTAGGATCTTTGAGCATTTAATTGTGTCGAA
Source organism: Chaetoderma sp. LZ-2023a (assembly GCA_034401795.1). Classification (NCBI taxonomy): domain Eukaryota; kingdom Metazoa; phylum Mollusca; class Caudofoveata; order Chaetodermatida; family Chaetodermatidae; genus Chaetoderma; species Chaetoderma sp. LZ-2023a. The sequence goes on along the minus strand of CM067374.1, from coordinate 56,963,153 downwards.
GGCTCAATGCATGTCAATTCCCATTTTGTGGAAGTCCCAGAGTTTGGACATGACTACCGACACGAGCATGCGTTGTGCCCATACAATGTCTGCAGCTGCGTCCACGTTTGAAGCCACTTTGACATGATCCGGTCAAGTAACCGTATGCTGTCGAGGAACACAATGGGCCGCAGGTGGCTTCTTGGGTAGTGCGATAAGGGTTCCCTGGCCTACAGCGTCGATGGGAAGGTGGTGCATAAAAGCTGAATTGATTAGGTGCGTAATCGGTTTTGAGATAATGTCACTTGCATATTTGAATAGTTCATTGCTCATGCCATCAGGTCCACATGCAGGTTCATTTTTCAGGGCTTTAAGTGCCTTCTCAACTTCTGCTGTTTTAATTGGTGTTAGTAATGGCCTGGGGTCTCCTGAGAAGAGGGCTCATCATCGTTGTCAGTGAACTGTTCCTTGAACCATTCTCGGATCGCGTCGGCTTTTCCCTGGTCAGTCCAGATATGGTCCTTCAGAGTTGTGTAGAGTGAGTGGTGGTGTGTAGTCAGTAACTCGCAGGGCTCGGGCTGCCCGAAACATTTTGTGACAGTCATCCATGCCAGTGATTTCATCTGCTAGGGAGGCTGCCTGTTGAATACCAAGATCTTTTAAGCGTTCGCTAATGTGGTGCAGAATAATATTGTGCTCCCGGCGTAGTTTGGTACTTGGTGACAGTTTTACTACTAGAGGATCGTCACTACACCTCGTTTGGTTGTTTTTAAGAACACCTATGGTGCTGGTAGCGGATGATTCCATAGATTGTAGTTTTCTGGTTAGGGCTTCGTTTGGATCGGAGCTGGCATCGATATTAGCTATCTGCTCCCCGACGGCTTTTTTGTATGACATTTGAGTGTCAGTGTTGCTGATGAGCTTGGGTTGGTTGTAGGTGACTCGACCCTCTTGCCTGGTATGGTGTTTATATATTAGGTAGAGATCGTTATCTGAAGGTGTGTAATGACTAGCTTATGGTCAGAATTGAGGTCTGTGCCTCCATACGAACGAGCGTTCCGGAGTAAGGGGTTTGCTTCTGTCTTGCATAGTATAAAGTCTATTTGGTTGAAGACAGCTGTTGTAGCGTTAGCAACTTTTGGGGCTTTGCGATCAGTAATGTGTCCAGTCCATGTTGTCCGGTGACGGTATGGTTGTTTGAAAGCTGTATTTGTGACAAATAGGCCATTGGAACTAAGGAATGCCACCAGTGCGTCTCCATTGCTGTTGCGTGTGTCCTCTCCATAAGATCCCATGCATAAGCCAAGTCCTGAACTTTTGTCCGCCGTTCCGAGTTTATCCAGCTTGGAGTTGAAATCTCCACACACGAACAGTTACCATCTAGCTGGGATTGTAATGGTGGAGCTCAGTTCTGCATAGACGGAATGTAATATTACTGGATTTTCTTTGACTTTTTCGTTAGTTGGGCCGTATGCGTTAATAATTCGAAACTTAGTGGTGCTGTGTTGATGGTCCAAAATATGGCGTTCAATTAAGGCGGTAGGTCGTAAAATACCAGGCGCGATCAGGCGAGGCACATCACATTTAGTAATTGGCATTATATGTATCAGCGAAATGGTCATTCAAACAAAGAGATTAACGCAGCAATCTAGACAGCAAATATGAAGAAACACGTTTAGCCTAGGTCAGATCCCAGTGTTCTAAGTACAATTCACGCGATATCGATCCCAGTCAGATGTACTCTAGTAACGGTAAATACTTGGGCCATTGCTCATTGATGAACGATATAGATTATATCGAAAGAGATCAATAGACAGAACAACTTCTGTTGCCTGGATATGGAAATGTCTATCTGAGTGTTCCTACAAAAAAAACCAGTTTCTACCAGCATGTGTGTATGACAGTTATTCGATTTGTGTGGCGGTAAGCAGGGTACCGCCTGCCCCATATCCGTGTTACTAAGCACACTACAGTATGCTCGTCCAGTCAATATAAGATCAATTTTGCTGAATTTGACAAAATTGTATTAGAACCTCTGTTATAAATTGTATATTAACGAGGCAATTCCATATGACCAAATAAAATTTACCCAAGCCTGAGATAAGTAAATGTGTAAATAAATAAATATTTAAAAAAGATGCACACTTTCGTGTAGCGCGGAGTACTAATGCAATCAGTGTGCGCACTGCCCCTATGTTAGCCGCATCTGCATCTATATGTGTTGACTAAAAAATATTCTTATATGGTAAGCCCTATCCCCTGACATTTGCACGATTGCCTGAATGAGGGTAATCCTTGGTGCCGAGAACTTATATCAATATAATAACACAATTATCTACACTGCACATGGTACTTGTGACCTTATAGAAAGTTGCACTATCATCTTAAACGCTTCAATTGATGGCACCACTACATCCAATTGATGTGTGATCACATCTGAATGTTAAGATATCTAATCTTAGATATCTTGTGTGTTCAGGTAGAGACTTGAAACTGTAAGAACGTTTTGTCTGTGTATTTTTGAGAGGTGTAATGTAGATTGGTGCTATTGAATACTAGTATTATAGTTATTGTGTTATGTTGTACAATAGAATGGACCTTTCCAGTTTTTTCTAAGCCCAGAACACCGCTAGTTAAGCCCCACCCACACCTCGTGTTGGGGTCGATCGCTTCCTGAATTCCCCAGAACCTATACAGATAAGCTATTACATATTTTTAAACTAATTTGACTGGGTGGTGTTGCAGCCTATGGCAGCAACAGCGCCCGGTCAAATTAGTTTCAAAATATTAAATATAATTTTTATTAAATAGCAAAGACATACAATTCGTACAACAACGCATAGTCCGTCTTCAAATATGTGTGTTCGTGACGTACTTATCTACGTTATTCATGACGTCATTGATTATGATCTCATTCTACACGCCACGCATTTATTTATGACGTCATATGCTGGATGGATTGAGTGGAAAGGTCTATTAGGGGTTGCTGGGCGTTTCTTGGGGGGGGGGGGGGAGGTAATACATGCTGTGATATATACACTACAAAAAATCAAGCTCCATGCCCACAGGTAACTCATCTACAGATGAGAAAGCGGAAATCTGAATGAAAATCTAGCATTTTGCGGACGTGATCAGTAAAAATATTTTACTATGGCTTTTCTTGTTACAGTTGCGGCGGAGTGTCTTTGCAACGGGGGGGGGGGGGTGGTGGGGGGGGGGGGTGCAGGGGCGGGTGCAGGATTTCGTGTTAGGGGAGGGGGCGCGAGGTTGGTGGGTCAGTGAGGTGGCTTCTCCCTCACTAATACGTGGGGTCCGGAGGTCCGCCCCCGGAGATTTTTTAACATTAGATGCTCTTAGACGTCATCTCCTGCATTTTGAGTGATAATTCGTGGTTAAAAAATGTGCACTAGGACGATTGAAGGGGGGGAGGGATGAGTGGGGGTGGGGGGGGGGGGGCTAAAGACATTATTACCCCCCTCCCCGCCACCCACCAACCAACATTATTTTAGAGGTGGCTTTAGTCCCCCGCGCCCACCCCCACCCCCACACCCTAGACCCACACCCCACCCCAACCCCACCCCCAGCTTCGCCGCCGCTGTCTCATTAGATTGTGTGGGGCGGAGCTATGTTCAGTCAGACTAGTGCCACGTTAGTTTTCCTGGCTCTAAAATGAAGGACTGGATGTGTCCCCCGTGGCCGTGCGGTCTACACAACTCTAATACTCCAGTGATTCCGCCCTTCAGTCCGCATATTTGTTTGAAGGTATATACTTTGTGATGAGATATAGGTTCCCATTGAGAGGAACTTCTTACCATCGACGCTCAGCAGATGTTTCTGAAATGTTGTCTGTCTTTTTGCATCAGATCCGTTAGTAAAATACCCATTTGTTCATCTCAAACTCTCTGGCATCTACTCGTCTTACATATTTCTTATAACACGCACACATGCGCTTCAACCGTTTGATCATCTGTTACTAAGAACACATTCCCGGTGCCACTAAGCTCAAATGCTAAACTTGCCTTGCCTTTCTGTACTGAATTTCTTAATCTGGCAAAATTACTCATATCAAACTGGACAGATGGTTCTGTTGGTGAACTAAATTCTATATTTCTTCGAACGCTGTCTCTCCGTGTGTGTCATTGTATACCTCTGATAAATAATATTATTTACACCAGTGTTTAGCCGTGGGTACAGGTTGTTGCCACACGCGCAAACGTTGTATTTCCCGAGCGCAGCGAACATTTTATATTTCCCCTGGCGTAGCGAGGGAAATATAATTGCTTGCGCGTGAGGTAACAGCTTGTACCCACGGCTAAATACTGGTGGAACGAATTTATTACCCCTCAGACGTCTGAGGGAAATATTTCATCATAACATGACATTTAAATAAGAAATTCTTGAATTAGACATCTCGACAGCGAAACCTAACGCAGTTAAATCTGTCCTTAACCGACGCAGTGTAGATAGCTAATATCATCAAGTTTATGTGACGTTTCAGTGCCAGATTTGTTGGTGTCATTAGCAGCTGTAGGGCGTGGGTTTGTTGTGAAGCAGGGGTGTCCTGGTTGTTTGTAAATATATCGTCACCCTAACTGTCAGCGAATGTAGCTTTTCTACACGGGTATGCATACTCCATTTCATATCAATGTGTTGATTAATGTGTTTGACACGCTCGTCACGCTGAAAGATGACATATTGTTGGCAGATCAATATTCTCGGGTTGTGATGAAAGATGCAACAGTTTCATGGTAATTAATTCATCGGTTTGATAGCTATGATAAATTCATCACTTTGTCGGGTATTAAATTCCTTCTAGAAGCGGGTTGCACAGCTTTGCTGCAGCAACGCCACCCAGTCAAATTAGGTTCAAAATATGCAACCGCCTTCTTGTATAGTTGTTTTGAAATTGAGACACTTGACTGTCAAAAATGCCGGATAGGGCGCTTATCTGCCATTTTAGAGCCAGGCATATTATTATAATGAGCTGTATGGTTAGCTGCGCAATAAAGCTAACATGCTTTTCGCGCCCAGTGGGGTTGGGTTGGGGAGGGGGTGGGGTGGGGTGAAGTGGGGTGGGGGGGGGAGGCATACCGCGCGGTATTGCCGTCGCGTGAGCGAAATACCAGATCATCCATCCTTGATCTTAACCAATCAAATAACAACATTTGGTCATGTGGTATTACTGAGGGAGTAATAAAGCTCTATATCGACCTTCAAGCTCTCTGATCGTCCTGTTCTACTCTTCTCTACTAAATGTCGAACACATCTGACAAGGTTTGATACACACTCTGCTATGTCCTAGTCCTTTCTTATTTATTATCCCTAAATGGCTTTTTATTCTATTCTGTGTTGATCATAGGTAGAGGGAATTAGTGTTTATTAGCTTATTGCTGATTTTAAATTACAAGTTACGCATTGTGCCTGTTTACATGTCAAGTGATGGACAATTAATGAGTGACCGTGTCTAATTCTCAGTAGATCCACTTGGCTATGCCACTTATAATTACTTTAGGCCATTTAACAGAATCGGTATTTTCCAAACAACTATGTTAAAAAATAAATAAATTTGTCTAATCCAGAAAAGGCCCCATTATCTAAGTATTGGAAATTGCATTCTAATGTACAGAAATAGATATCGGCATAGTTAATAGCTGACGTGGGTGGCTGTTAAAGAGGATAAACTATGGGAAGGCAAACATGATTAAGCAATATATAAATGATATTGGGGCTATGAGCACATACGTATCCACGCACACATGCGCGCGAGCGCACACGCATACATAATGCAGCAATATACGCAACACTAAGGCGTGCGTATTATTAGAATTACAATTATCTATCTCCGTATGACAGAGGTGGTAGAACTTTGAGGTTATATACCAATGCTTCATCAGCATATATACATTCGTTATGTCACAATTGTATTTGGTATATCTTAAACTGCCTGCCCCGTTATCGAGCCACCCAAATATATATTCCAATGTTTCAGGCACCCGAAAAAGTTCATCAATCGCCATGGCTTCATAAGTATACCGTTGACAAACAACCTGACATGGCCTCACAGCTGTTCTCGCTACGATCACTGATAATATTTTTGTGGTTACCTCCTGAATACTATAGAGAATCGTGAAATGAAAGATTTTGTGTCGACAGCCATGTTACATGCGTGTAAGTCTGCCCCGCTTCCAAACAGACTGAGTACCAGGCGCTAAAACAACCCGCATGGACAGGGATACATTTATTAATTCATCTTTCCATTTACCATATTGCTGTTCGTCCATCTGTCTATCGTCTCTATTATATCTTTCTACATTGGCATTATTGGATCATTGACCATATGGGGTAAGAAACATTCACACTCCGACGTAACTGACAATGAACACGACGAGGAATGGAGAAGCAAAGATGATTGGGAAAGAAAACATAGGAGTAAATAGTTAAAGCAATATCCTGATTTCATCTGCAAAGACACCTACTACAAGATTCCCAGAGAAAGCATGGTGATTATTATTGGATGGTGGATAGGTCATGTTTGACTCAACTAGGCATCATATTCCATCAATTTCCCAATATGCAAAATCACAACATGTCCATGTGAGACATCACACATGACACTTTCTGCAAGCCTTCCAACATATCGGAATCCTAGAGTAGAAACCTGGTCAACAACACAACACTGGGCAAGAAAACCTGCTAATTATTTAATGTACAGCAGGATATGGCTAAACCATAAAATTTGCAAACACATTGTATGTCTAGTCGCTTAATCAAAGCTCGAGGTAGATGGCGTTTGGGTCCAAATCAGTGTGGTTGATTATAAAGATCAACCATCTCTTAGCTTGAAATGCATGTGTCTATTATACCAATGTCTGAATTTACAAGCATAAACACGACACTTAATTGTAATATATCACATCCCCTATGTTTTCTATTATCTGTGAGCAAGTTGTCCTAGTGCTCGGGCATCATAAAATGTCTTCCTGTTTGTGATCGTACATTTACCGTCACATTATTGAAGATATAGCTTTTATATAATTTTCTCCAGCGTAGTTCAGAAGCCTGGTATTACGGTACATATGCCAGATATAGGATTTATACCCAAGTGTTGCATGCCTTCGTCAGTCCTTTGAAGATGTGTATTTTATTCATTATTATATCGATCTGATATTTACAATGCCATTCAATAATACAGTCGTATTCGAGGAACGCGCGTAGATCTACAGAGATGAGTTCACTCATTTTGTAACATCTAATGGATAGCAGCAAAATAATAAAGAAATGGACAGATTAATTTAAGTTAACCTACCCATTGGAATAATAGAAATTTATATTCGACCACAGAGCATTGAAAATTAAAGGTGTGTCTTAAGTAATGACCGCCAACCAGTGCTCAGTCTATGGTTCTTTCTTGCTCATAATTCATCCCATCGAATATTGCAAAGTAAATTCATAAAAATAGGGATTGGTAATCATCTAAAGAAGAAAGGGCAGTCCGGTTATAAAGAATCAGAATAGTATGTTTCGATTTTCAGAAAACAGAAAACGCTATAGAAATTACACTTCACAATCAGAGAGAAAATAGAACATCATCGCATAAGAGTAATTTAATATTTCACCCTATCAGAACTGTAGTACAGCACTTAGTATCAGTCCCTTGCCTTTCATCATCATCCGTGCTGACATCGCTGTTGTTTCCCCTCAGGGGCTCATCCCTCCTATCACTGAAGTGTAAATGGAGATAAGCTTACGAATTTCATTTGTCATCGCAGACAGTGTGGAGCTCATTTTCAGACTACAATGTACATTCTTTCATGTACAGTCGCCCAAAGCTTTTTCTTACTTATAAGAAAGTCACAAACCATATCAATAGAATATATATGGTTTTAGATGATGGCCTATGGTCACCCAAATATCCAGTTTACTAGTCTCTGCAACATTATAATACCTTACCAGGGTCAACTTAAGTACTGATCATCTGATACCTAAACGGTTCCAACTACATGCAAATCTGGATTCTCTCGTTTTACTTTTTGTGTCTCACTCAGAAATAAGAGTGTAAAACATAATGTTTAAACTGGTGCTTAACGCTTTCAACACTAAATGCCCAGAATATCAAATTTCAAGGGAATCGTACAAGTAATCTGTTAAATACCACTAAACTAAATATACATGGACCTGTTGTTGCCTTAATAGAGGAATCCAGTCTCCCTGTGGGTGGGTGGGTGGGTGGGTGGGTGGGTGGGCGGGTGAGTGGGTGAGTGGGTGAGTGGGCGAGTGGGTGGGTGGGTGGGTGGGTGGGTGAGTGGGTGGGTGGGTGGGTGGGTGGGTGAGTGGGTGAGTGAGTGAGTGAGTGGGTGGGTGGGTGGGTGGGTGGGGGGTGGGTGGGTGGGTGGGTGGGTGAGTGAGTGAGTGAGTGAGTGAGGGAGGGAGGGAGGGAGGGAGGGAGGGAGGGAGGGAGGGATGGAGGGGAGGGAGGGAGGGAGGGAGGCAGGCAGGCAGGCAGGCAGGCAGGCAGGGAGGGAGGGAGTGAGGGAGTGAGGGAGTCAGGGAGTCAGGGAGTCAGGGAGTCAGGGAGTCAGGGAGTGAGTGAGTGGGTGGGTGGGTGGGTGGGTGGGGGGTGGGTGGGTGGGTGGGTGGGTGAGTGAGTGAGTGAGTGAGTGAGGGAGGGAGGGAGGGAGGGAGGGAGGGAGGGAGGGAGGGATGGAGGGGAGCGAGGGAGGGAGGCAGGCAGGCAGGCAGGCAGGCAGGGAGGGAGGGAGTGAGGGAGTGAGGGAGTCAGGGAGTCAGGGAGTCAGGGAGTCAGGGAGTGAGTGAGTGAGTGAGTGAGTGAGTGAGTGAGTGAGTGAGTGAGTGAGTGAGTGAGTGAGTGAGCGAGCGAGTGAGTGAGCGAGCGAGCGAGCGAGCGAGTGAGCGAGTGAGCGAGGGAGCGAGGGAGCGAGGGAGCGAGGGAGCGAGGGAGCGAGGGAGCGAGGGAGCGAGAGAGCGAGGGAGCGAGGGAGCGAGGGAGCGAGGGAGCGAGGGAGCGAGGGAGCGAGGGAGCGAGGGACCGAGGGAGCGAGGGAGCGAGGGGGCGAGGGGGCGAGGGGGCGAGGGGGCGAGGGGGCGAGGGGGCGAGGGGGCGAGTGGGCGAGTGGGCGAGTGGGCGAGTGGGCGAGTGGGCGAGTGGGCGAGTGAGCGAGTGAGTGAGAGGGGGGGGGGGGGGAGTGAGGGAGAGAGGAGGGGGGGGGGACATTCAGAAGAAGACTTGAGAATTTTTTCGCATTTTAAATAACCAAGATTCAAACATCAAGCTAAACGCTACTATTAGTGGAACATCAGAGGGGGGGTGAGGGAGAGAGGGGGTGAGGGAGAGAGGGGGGTGAGCGAGAGAGGGGGAGTGAGGGAGAGAGGGGGGTGAGGGAGAGAGGGGGGTGAGGGAGAGAGAGGGAGGGGGGAGTAAGGGGGGGAGAGAGGGGTGAGGGAGAGAGCGAGAGAGCGAGAGAGCGAGAGAGCGAGAGAGCGAGAGACCGACGGACGGACGGACGGACGGACGGCTAGAAGGACGGACGGACGGCTAGAAGGACGGACGGACGGACGGACGGATGCTGGAGTCAATGCTATTAAGAATTCTTTTGTCAAATTTCCTGATCCAGATCGACCAGACACGGAAATTCTAAAATTATTAGAGCTAAGTCTTAAAGGAAACGATTTCCAATTTAATGGTGAAAATCACCTTCAAATCTGTGGATGCGCAATGGGTAAACGATTCAGCCCAAATTTTGCCACGATTTATGTTGCGGAGTGGGAAGAGGAGGCACTGAACAAATCAACCGAAAAGCCTCTTCTTTACCTCAGATATCTAGATGACATCTTCATAATTTGGCAACATTCAGAAGAAGACTTGAGAATTTTTTCGCATTTTAAATAACCAAGATTCAAACATCAAGCTAAACGCTACTTTAGTGGATCATCAGTTGACTTTTTAGGTGTCACGATATATAAGGGTCGTCAATTTGATTCCTCTGGAAAATTAGAATATAAAGTATTCTTTAAGCCATTAGATTCTTTCGAAACTCTAGCAACAGGCAAAATCTGAATGGTGCATGCTCTACTGTGTTTGATGCTTTGAAAGCACGAGGCTATTCAGCCCGTTTTCTTCGAAAAATTAAAGCAGACACCATCAATGAGCTTGAAAATCTAAAACCTCATAGCGGACCCGAGTTTGAACCTGTCCAAACTAAACACAACAAACCAATCATGTGCGATGGATCAGTTTCTAAATACGACAAAAACAGATGCAAAGTAAACAACTATATTGTAAACCAACAAACGTTCCTGAGTTTTCAAACTAAAAATGAATATCATATCCGAACAAATATGCATTGTGATTCTGAGAATGTAGTCTATTTGATCAATTGTGCCCTTTGCCAGACGCAGTATGTTGGTGAAACAAAAAATGCATTTAGAGTGCGTGTTAGACGCCACGTTTCTGATATTAACACCTCAGCAGATACGCCAATTGCTCAACATTTCCAACTTCCTGATCATTCAGTTGAGCATCATTTTGAAATCATGCCAATAGAACAAATTCCGACCTTCGATAGTGAAGAAGAAACGAGTTCGTTTCGCAAAATACGAGAAGGCCATTGGATTAGAACACTCCAAACAAAAGCACCATTTGGAATAAATGTAGATTCAGGAATATCACAAAAGAACAAAATTATCCCATTTCAACTCATATGCAATAGACGTAATGTTGAATTAGCGAAAACCATGAAAGACGAATATTCACAGCTGCAATCTAAATTAAAGGAACCGATCAAAGCACGACCGGTAATAGCTTACAATAGAAATCCAAACTTGAAAGATTTGCTAGTAAGATCAAAGTTAGACCTCATAATTCCTGATAACAATGACAAGGTTTCATCCCTCCCTACCTATTCTTAAATAAATCTAATCCCAAACAAAATCAATGGTGGGTCAACATGAAATAATATCCGTTGGACATCTTTTAGTTTTGTGTCTGCAAAAGTGCGTGCGGGCGTGCGTGCGTTCGTGCGATCGTGCGTCAGTGCGTTTGTTCGTATGTGTGTATGTGTGTGGGTGTGTGCTCGTACATCCGTACGTGCGTACATCTATGCTTGCGTGGGTGTATGTGTGCGCGTGTGTGTATGTGGGTGCATTAATTCGTGAGTACATTAGTGCGTGGGTGTGTGCGTGCATGCATTCGTGCGTCCGTTCGTGCATGCGTTCATGCATGCATTATTACGTGCATTCGTGCATGTATTACTGTGTGCATGTATTATTGCGTGCATTCGTTCAGATGTATGTGCGTGCGTGCGTGCGTGCGTGCGTGCGTGCGTGCGTGCGTGCGTGCGTGCGTGCGTGCGTGCGTGCGTGCGTGCGTGCGTGCGTGCGTGCGTGCGTGGATTCGTGCGTGTGTGCATTCGTGTGTGTGATTTCTCTATAATTTAGGATCAATCCCAGCCTTTACCTGTTAAAGCGACCTACTGATTAGTTCACTTTACCCCAACTAATCTCAAGGGGGGACCACTCTAAGTAAATCTAAACTTGGTCTAGATAGGACAAATTTAGGTAAAGAAATTTTGAATTAAATTCCTGTGCCAATGCGGGTTTTTTCAATGTAAAGACAGACAGACAGACAGACAGACAGACAGACAGACAGACAGACAGACAGACAGACAGACAGACAGACAGACAGACAGACAGACAGACAGACAGACAGACAGACCGACCGACCGACCGACCGACCGACCGACCGACCGACCGACCGACCGACCGACCGACCGACAGACAGACAGACAGACAGAGCGAGATAGAGGGAGATAGAGGGACGGAGAGCGAGAGGGAGATAGAGGGACGGAGAGCGAGAGGGAGATAGAGAGACGGAGAGGGAGAGGGAGATAGAGAGACGGAAAGGGAGAGGGAGATACGAGAGGGAGAGGGAGAGGGAGATAGAGAGACGGAGAGGGAGAGGGAGATAGAGAGACAGAGAGGGAGAGGGAGATAGAGAGACAGAGAGGGAGAGAGCGATAGAGAGACGGAGAGGGAGAGGGCGATAGAGAGACGGAGAGGGAGACGGAGATAGAGAGACGGAAAGGGAGAGGGAGATAGAGAGACGGTGAGGGAGAGGGAGATAGAGAGCCGGAGAGGGAGATAGAGAGACGGAGAGGGAGAGGGAGATAGAGAGGGAGGGAGAGGGAGATAGAGAGACGGAGAGGGAGAGGGAGATAGAGAGACGGAGAGGGAGAGGGAGATAGAGAGACGGAGAGGGAGATAGGGAGAGGGAGAGGGAGGTAGAGTGACGGAGAGGGAGAGTGAGATAGAGAGAGGGAGAGGGAGATAGAGAGACGGAGAAGGAGAGGGAGATGGAGAGACGGAGAGGGAGAGAGAGATAGAGAGGCGGAGAGGGAGAAGGAGATAGAGAGACGGAGAGGGAGAGGGAGATAGAGAGACGGAGAGGGAGAGGGAGATAGAGACGGAGAGGGAGAGGGAGATAGAGAGACGGAAAGGAAGAGGGAGATGGGGAGAGAGGGAGGGAGCGAGCAAGAGAGGGAGCGGGAAGGAGAGAGACACGGAGAGCAGGGATGGAGGGAGGGATGGCGAGAGGGAGAGGGAGAGAGCGAGGGAGGGAGGAGGGGAGGGAGGGATGGGGAGAGGGAGAAGGAAAGAGAGAGAGGGAGGGATGGGGAGAGGGATGAGTGAGAGAGAGGAGAGGGGAGGGAGGGAGGGAGAGAGAGATGGAGGGAGAGAGGGGAGGGAGGGGAGGGAGGAAGGGAGGGAGGGAGAGAGAGAGGGGAGGGGGGGATGAAATTGATGCCCTTTTGATATTGAGGCAGGGCTTCCTACCGATCGGAGTAATAGGCTGATGATACAAATTCTTGTGTGTAAGTTCGTGTTGGGAAATGCAGGAGCATTGGCCTGGGAGGGGGTTTGCTAACCAAATATTTAGACTCAGGTGACAAATACTTCTAAGCAAACTTTGATACAATGAATATACATATATTTACATGCCTGGCAACGAGAAACTATGTGAAAACATCCAAGGGATCCTGTTATCGGCAGTGCTTATAAAGATATTCGTGGGAAACTAATCATTGTCATTAAATCCTGAGATGTTCTCTGTCATGTCTTCTGATACTGTTGGTAAATAGCATCCAACAACGAATGTAGACATATTGTTATCCATGACGCGATGTTAGAATCATGCTTGAGCTTAAATAGTTTATTGGACCTAGGACCCTATACAATTAAGGGTACTGTGTCACACCAATCAGTCTTAAATAAAAAAAACTAATAACAACCCTGCAATATTCTAGGCGTATTTAGCGTATTTTTCTGCAATCTAATGGAATATGAAATGATTTTCCATGTTGAGCACCCTATCATTGAAATTGAATAGTGCATAACAACTATGCAACGTGTACGAGTCTTATTTAAATGTGTGCAGGTTGCGCCTCGTGAAATGGTGGAGCATCCATTCAATAAGAAGAAGGGCTTCTCCAGTCGCAAAGTATGTTACAACGCAGATCTCTCGTGGTAGCCACGAGTTTGTGATGTTACGCTACATATTTTTCTCCTCATACTCGCGGGTTTTAGCGTGTTCTCATGTATCACATTCTTGGTAACGGCTTGATATTGAATCATATGAAGCTATTTGTGCACTAGAGAATAAGAGAATTCAACACTATTTACGCGATTGTAACCTTAGAAGCGAAACAATCCCGTCAAGGCGCGTTCGCCCCCGTGCCAATTCGCCACATTATGCCATTGTTATTATGGTACAATTGTAATATGCTGGCGGCTTATTTTAAAGTACAGGTGGCTTCAGCGATTTTACGTGATATTGTACACACTTACGCCAGTTCCATAGCGTTCCATTTCTGGTTTTCTTTGACCTTCGTAATAGAAGCATACGGCTATGAATCACAACATACCCCACCCATGGTTTTCTCCAGAAATGATGCAGCATGTACATGCCAAATCAGAGATCAAGCAATAATCCACTTGGATGGACAAGAACTCAGTGAACCCCGAGGTTTACCCATTAAAAATGAATAGGAAAAACTTAGTCGTAGAGCTGTCAAAGTTAAATTGAAAACGAATGTATGCATGGTATTTCCAATTGATTGGCAAGTCAAAGACATATTTGTTATTGCTAACTATCACCAAGCCATCAAACTGATTCTGTTTGTACTGGACCAATTGGGATCACAATTGCAGATGGAAGTTTCCTGAAGAGATAAGTGGATATTGATTGAGCCATAATGACATAATGTATGTAAATGACCAATAAGCCTTAACGGCTTAGAAGAGTTAGCGGAAAGGTCCCAATGTAGGCTAACCCATATGTGTCTATAAAACTAGCTGATGTTAACAATCATTAACATTCGACCAGCTGATGCTCTAAAGATCAGTCGCTAATATAATAATTATACAAGTTTGTCAGGTTAGTTCTTCAAGTTTACACGTTGTTTTATAAGCTGAATACATCTAGTTTCGTTATTTGTTACCAGTTGGCACGTTAATGTTTGAATAGGAATGTTATTAATCTGCGTAGAGAGAAAGGCAACCTTTTCTCCGAACCTGCAATTTTCCAGTCATCAGGCTCAGTCTTGACTATTCGATCTCAGACTCCGACCAACGTCTCTAGTAAGTTAAAGAAGCATCCAATTTCTTCAATTTGTACACAGCAATGTGGCAGAAATTGTGTGCAGATGTATGTAATGTATTTCCATCTTTGCATGCACCCGCATAACAGTAACATTTGAAAGGTGGCAGCACTGAGGCGGGTACAGAAAATATGAAGAGCAGCAATTGCACGTGTCCCAACCTAACATAATATCTATAGAGGACTGTGTCGCGTATGTGGGCAGTTTGTCTGTTTTCTTCGGATAGTTATTAAAATGGCATATGAAGTCAGGTATCAGATGTTCTGCCAGAAGAGGCAGGTGGTGGGCTGGTCTCTTAGAAACATCTGGCAGCATCTGACTGTCCACCAATCAAGCTGGTACAAATATCACCTCTTTATCTCGAAAAAGACGCTGCTCGTTGACCAATTGCTCTAGTCAGATGATAATGAGTGAACCGTCATAATGGAATGATCCTATCCACCATCATCTCCGGAAACGATTCCAAGTTGGGCCGGTTTAGCACACTGAGCAGGTGCCTGTTTGACGGACTTATATGCACATCCATAAGAGAGGAACAATGGTTAAGCAGCCTCTACCTAAGGAAAAATTGCCTGTCAGGTATTGTTTCTAGCACAAGTCAATGGACCTTTCAAGTTTTAGCTATGCCTCGCCCATCTCTATCTAAGTTCCACCCACACCACGCTATAGGGATATATCGATCTCTGAACTCCCTCATTATCAGTTTCGAGAAAAACTATACAGGTAACATGTTTAATATTTTGAAACTAATTTGACTGGGTCATTTTAGTTTCAAAAATTTCATCAGCATGTTTCTTAAATAGCAACAAGAGCCATCAGAAGACGGCATACCCCCCCCCCCACCCCACCCCCTCCCCCAACACACCCCACCCCCAACCCCTGGATCCAAATATTTCAGATAAACATACATCAAGAGGGGACATACATGTAACGTTAATTGTAAAGGACAATAGTTTTGAAAAACTAATCAATGAAAAATGATATCCTGACACCGCATCTCGCCTTAAAGAACGATAGATTTGTAAGTGCAGGTTCAATTCCGTTCAACTGTTATACCCCGAAAACAGATTTTGGTGAATTTTAAGCTTTTCAAGGGAGATAACTAAGTAAAATAAGGATGAATTTGTTCAAAATGGAATCATAGCACTGCCTCTTCAAGTAATATATCCAGTGACAAAGGAATTGGGAGCATAGGTTCAAAAAGATTCTTCAAGATCTGGCACGAACAAGACAATTTTGATTAATTTTAAGCATTTCTTGGGAGATAACGACCACACACACCCTATGGTTGGTCTGTAGTTTTATTAACCACACACACACGCACGCACGCACGCGCGCGCGCGCGCGCTTATCTTTCGATTGCTACATGCTAAACAAAATCTACTTACATTTAGCGCCAGAAAACAACATTTCTAATCTTGCTTTTAATGCCTTCTAATGCAAGAACCACAACTCTCTACTCTAGTCCAGGTTTTTGGATGGAGTAGGCTCCCTTAACGTCAATCAAACATAGACTTCTGGAATCGTAGCTAAACCGTAGGAGTTGCATTGATATCTTGAAATGATTGTCAGAGATAGGCAGACCGACAGACTGACATACATACATTCTATACAGACGCGTGGATTTACAGGCATACGGATAGCACATGCACATCTTCAAGTGGTAATGAGAAGCCTTACTAAGTTTCAAAAGAATCCCAGCCAAAATTGTAGAAGGAGTTGTGTTGACAAAAAATGATTGGCACTGCAGTTTACGTATCGGCTTAAAGGTATTTAAAGGGGGATAACTCTGTACTGAATAGTTTTCTGGCCGCGAAAAAAACACATGCACATTTTCAGAGGGTATTGACTAGATTTACCACGTTTAAAAAGAATTTTAACTAAACTATATGAGTTGCGTTGACAAGGATGGACCGACAGACGAACATACATTTTGGACAGACGGATGGATATACAGACGGATGGACGTACAAGTATATGGATAGCACATGCACATCTTCATGTCGTAATGATAACACTTGCCAAGTTTCAAAAGAATCGCAGCTAAACTGTCGGAGAAGTTGCGTTGACAAGAAATGATTGGCCATGCAGTTTATGTATCAGCGTTAAGATATTTAAAGGGTAATAACTCTGTAATGAATAATTTACTGGCCGCGAAAAAAGCACATGCCCATGTGGACGAAATTATATAAGTTAATCCATTGAGACCTCTAGAAGGAGTTGCCTTGACAAGAAATGAGTGTCAGAGATAGACGGACCGACAGACGGACATACATACATTTAGGACAGACGCATGGACGCAGGGCCGGCTCAAGCCAAAGGTGAACTAGCTTAGTTAGGGCGCCAGATTTTAGAGGAGCGCCAAAAAGGGAGTTTTGGTGCCTCTCACCACCCAAACTACATGTTCTTAAAGCAAATAAGAAAATCCACACTTAGGACAAGAGCCATATTTCGCTCTAGAAATGCAGGAAATACCTCTCAGAGCATCTGGATTTCAAACTTTTCCGGGGAGGAGCCCCGATCCCCCGCTTAAAGGGTGGTCATTTGCCTTTGCCTAGGTCGCCAGAAACCCTAGGGCTGACCCTGCATGGACCGCACAGTTAAACCGATAGCACATGCACATATTCATGTAGCAATGATTAACACTTACCAAGTTTCAAAAGAATCGCAACAAAACTGTAGGAGGAGGTGCGTCGACATGAAATGATTAGCAATGCAGTTTATCAAATCAGCTTTAAGATATTTAAGGGTGATAACTCTGCAATGAATAATTTTTGGTCCGCGAAAAAGCACATGCACATCTTCAGATGGTACTGACTAGATTTACCACGTTTCAAAAGAATTGTAACTAAACTGTAAGACGGGGACAGACGGATGGACGGCAAGACGAACGGACGGACTTACGGACATGCTGATTGTCATATACCCCAGCCCCCTCTCCCAGACAGGGGTGGGGTGGGGTGCGGCGATAAGAACACAATTTGTACAACGTGACGGACTATTTAGCGTTAAAGATGGGCTTAATCGAATCTTTCATGACGTCATGATCATGACGTCAGCATACGCGTCGCGTGGTTGATTATGACGTCATATGATTGAGCGAGGAAATGTATTCATGAACTGCACTTTAAGGATAGAAATGTTCCAGAGGCATTCTAAAACAGCCGGGAGTGCCAAGCCTAGAATATAAAGGATGCTGCACAAGTCATTTTCTAAGCCTCCTTTGAAAATTGGCTCCTGCAATAATATTACGCAACTTTGACTGCATGTGTACCTCCCGCACCTTTCTACTGAACCCAATGGAATCTAGCGGGCTGTGAATTCGGAAACAGTTGGTACACCCATTACAGTAGAAGCAACCGCAATTAATGTAAGTTGAGCTCGTAAATATACATGTCCATTAGCATGACTAATTCAATCCATTTCAGAACGCGATGACCAACAAATATTAGCTGGCCTGGACATATCTACGGGAAAGCACCGGCTTTACCCCATGGCATGTTAAAACAAATGCTTATCTACCGTCCTAACCATTATTGAAATTGGTATTTCTTGCAGATTATTAGATCTTAATTTATCAAAAAACATGGCTGGCTTAATGCGGAAGGAATGCCGTGTGTCATCCTAGAGGGCGTGGTTTTGGTCACCGGTACATGTCGATAAGTTTATAGCACACGTTGTAGATATCCGGATTCGGATCTGGGGATTTGGGGAAGTAGCTAACCTCAAGATTGTCGGTTCCTGTCTTAAACATTATTTGCATATGACCTCTTGATCTGGCGAGCCTGAAGCCCTAATCTTCTCTTAATCATTTTAGTAGTCTTTTTGATAGATTCATCTCAGTTATAAATATCTTTTACGTCACGAAAGAGTCATCGTGATTCATATACAGCGTCTATGAGAAACCGTTTATGTAATATGTGTTCGCACTTGTTTTTATTTATGTAACAAATATCATGTATATAGATAGATGAGCAGGATGACCTAGTCAGGAGCCCGTGATATGGTAAACTATTTTACGCTGTGTGCTGGAATACGATATACATTTAAGTTATGAGTAAAGGACGGACGAACAGACAAGAAGGAAGGATAGATAGTAGAAGAAAGAATGAACATTTACTTTAGCAATGGCGCAGGTCTATAGTGAAGACAGCAAGTGTCATTGTTAATAAATATAGCGTGAATGGAATGAAATGGATGAAAGAATTACTCACCTTTGGACAGCAACAAATGCAAACTATTTTGAATATAATCCGTAACAACAAACGCAAACCTTCGTAACGACAAACGCAAACTATTTGTTAGTTCGTAACAACGACTGCGAACTATTGTATTTCTAAAGGTCAAGAGCATTTCATGATGGTGTTATAGAATTTATCCGAAATCCAAGCATTTTTAGTTAGGCCTGTGTGAAATACTGGTTTTGTTATTGCTGAATGAATTTTGATGCTACGCATATAGCGGTTTTATATAAAATGCGACTGCTATTTAAGTAGTCAATGCTCGGCAATGTACAGCGGGAAATGATTATTTTGAGAACTTTATGACTGGAAATATCTTGAATAGAGGCAGTGGTTAAATGACCGATTTGCTAGTATGATAGAACTTTATCAAGTGCTGTTGACTCATGTGATGCGTGGGATACGGATTTTCCTGTGATTAGATCCGCAGTACGTGCTAGGTCAGAGATCACTGAATGATGAAGGGCTGTGGTGCTGAGACCGTCGTGATACCAAAGCCTAATTAGACAAACCATGTATGAGCGAATCCTAGGGATTCAATTCCGTGGCCGAGCTGTCACGCTGAACAATAACATGAAACTATGCTTGGAATCACAACAGTGTGACGTCAGTATGGTGCAATATCAACAAGATGTTGTGATATATCCTTCAGAATCGTTCCAGCGAGAACTAGTTAGAACTAGTCTAACGCACGCATCTTCAAGAAAGTTTGTGTGGATTCCATTGGGCGAGCAATGAGGCTTGACCAATCAGAATCCGAACTACCTCTTTAGATCCTGTTGTGTGTTGATGGTTATGAACGTCCTTTTACAATGTATAAGGCATTGTCGACCGTGTTCGTGATCACTCCGTCATCCGATGATCCTGAAATCAGTGTGCATCTTTGTAAACGTCTATTTCAGTATTTAAGTTAGTTAAGTCTCTGCAATTCTTGCGTTTATCCGTTATTGATTGAAAATCAAGTTTGTATAGATAATTTACAGTCTGCAATACGACGTATTTGCTTAATTCAGTTTTATCAGCTAATAAAATTTATTCGTTGAATCTTTGATACGTGTTACGTTCAATCTGTGATTAGAGAAAGACATTTCGTCTTTTCCTAACACAGAGACTCTGCTGCAGTCAGATACAAGCCCGACATGTCTACATAATCAAGTCAGTATCAGTTTAGCATCACATTTAGTTCCGAATCCGACTCAACCGATTTCTCAACGTGTCAATAATTGCAGCCTAAAAGATCCTTTTGCGCGCGCACATGTGTATACCCTTACCATTGTAAAAGATACCTTTTTCTGACATAGTAACAGCCTATAGCAAGAGCAGATGCGTATGTAAATAAGCAACTGTTAAGATGGACATGGACCGGAGTTGTGTAAACTATTTATGAACCAGAAACCTAGGAGATCACCATAGTCTATATGTATATATGAGTTACATGGTCATCAGAGTAGTGTGATGCAGTGTATACAATCAGAAGTCAATACACTAGAAGTGTCACATTGCACATAGATGCAATTCTGATACAATAACCACACTCGCGAGAATATCAAACAGATACACAGCTCATCGTCACCCGTAATGTTCCAGACAATTGTATTTTGACTTTCATTTGTATGATTTCTCCATTATTGTACATTATTGCACGACATTTCCATTTATTTCATCAGACATACAGAAAGGCAAATTTCAATGCTGAGTTTCCGTTATATTTAAGACGTTTAGCAAAATTATATAGGCCCACAAGCAGTATTTTAATGTATTCTTAATCGTAATCTAGCAAGGAAACATCATCACGCGCACACAAGGCACGTGGTTTATTTGACTTGTTTTAACAAATTAGTCGATATTTTTTCCTTACAAAACACCATTAATATCTCCTTGTTCTATAATAACGAGACTGGCCGTTATCAAGACGTAAAAATCCTTGATGCTTAAAGCTCTAACATTTGAAAACTGAATGTTTCAAGGGCATTTCCATCGCTCTAACAACCCCTCTAATCATGCTTAAACTGACAAATGTAGGCCAATCACCAGCCAATCGCTGGGAGCCAACAGGAATCACAACAGGAAAGAAGTGACATGAAATGTGTAGCCGGAAAGAGGTTACATATCCGATTACCACACGCACGCCTGTTATAAAGCCTTTTATATTTCCGGATCAGATGCGAGACTATCTCTACATTTTAGTAACTACATTCGCCTGAATATATTGACGCACTTCATCTGGAAGTAGTTGTTCTTAGGCAGATTAAATTAGTCTCAAAATAGGCAAGACCTTTAATGTATAGTTGTTTTGGAATTAAAATGCTAATATGATTAGCAATGAGAGGTTTCGGTACATTTATCTAATTTAAACTGAGTGTTTGCTATCCGCTTTTTCAAGTAGTTGAGCCTCATTTTGAAAATACTACCTCATACTGTCTGAAACAACAACGAGTAATTCTCTAAACGGTTCATACACCACTCTCTGATGTCCATAGAATTGCGCTTCATAGATGCACCACGAGGACAGATGAAAATTATTCTTTCTGCAACGGTCTATTTGCAGACCTAGCGTGCTAAATTTCTCATCTCCCGTCGCCTTAGAAATAATTCTTTAATTCCATGATGAACATTCTTGGTTATGACTGAGTATCTCGAAAAGCAGTCAAGATAATGACTCCCGCTTAGAGTTTATCCCAAAGGCCTAAGGGTGCTAGAGATCTGCTAAGTTTCAAGACGTTTGCTTAAAACACTAGGAGACGACCGGTTCAAACATTCTTCGCAACCATTTCCTTTTGGCAGGCAAATGCAGATTTTCTATAAAAAAAAGCCATTGGATAGATCCCTTTTCAAATTGAAAACAAATCAAATATATTCCAGAAAGGGTGACCACATTTCAAGTTAGTCTGAGAAAACATGTTTCGGTGGCAAAACATACACTTATAACTTTGTATGCTTCAGTATGCTCTACGTAACCCGATACGCCCGATATTTGACCTTTTGACCCCAAGCTAAAAGACAGACATACAGACAGACGGGCCGACAGGCAGGCAGGCAGACAGACTGGTAGGCAGGTATGTAGGGCAGGCAGGCGGACATACATACATGCATACAGACAGACAGACATACAGACAGACAGACAGACAGACATACATACATACAGGCAGGCAGGCAGGCAGGCAGGCAGGCAGGCAGGCAGGCAGGCAGGCAGGCAGGCAGGCAGGCAGGCAGGCAGACAGACATACAGACAGACTGGCAGACATGCAGGCAGGCATGCAGGCAGGCAGGCAGGCAGGCAGGCAGGCAGGGAGGCAGGCAGGCAGGCAGACACCCAGATAATCACGCCGGCCTTCGGGTAAATTTAATACCTCTCACAAATGAATGCCCATGTCACACGAGAACTTTAATAACTCTCCTTCAAACATGGAAATGCCTGCACAACCTGATCACCTGAAAGATCTCCTCATGACCTATCATGAACACCGTACACTTCGTTCCAGAGACCAACACTTACTTCATATCCCACGATCTAATTTACAATCCAGTGGGGACAGAGCGTTTAGTGTTGCTGCTCACAAACTCTGGAACAGACTACCACTAAACATTAAGATAAGTAACTCACAGAATAATTTCACGGAAAAGTTTAAAACACACCTGGTCATCAGCGGATTTGAACATTAATGTATTGATAAATGCCGCTATATAGATGTTGTATTACAATGTAGTGAATTGTAGTAGCACCTTTAAGTCCTAGTAATGTCAAGATATGTGAGGTATGAATGAGATATGTCATGACTGGATCTATAATATTGATACAGTACTGCGATGCGGGGCCCATGTAACATGTTTGCAATTTTAGGTCTCATTTCCAGATTATTTTCAAATCATCCAAATGATGTCAATATTTACTAAAAATTGTCCCACACAAAATAATAATAATAATCACTGCATGACTCATCGTGGAGCAACAACTTGAGGCGCAACAAGCCCACCGTTTATTCCAGGACTAGGGGGGTTGATGGTGTAGGACTGAAAGTGTTTACAAAGAAATAGCCACCGCCATCTCATTTAATTAGAGGAGGGGTTTCGAGAGTTGTTAGTGTCTTTACTTACTTTCTGAAAACGTTACATATTTGTTAGAATCTCGCTATTGAGTTTTATAAACATGCAAACATGCTTATATATTTTCTACATAATTTGACCAAGACAAGGATCAGTCTGCATAGACATTGGCATCTATTCTAAGCAGTTTTGCAAAATGGATGATGATCATTGCCTAACCAGATAGCTTGCGAATGAGCTGCTGATCCGGAATGGATCACTACTATCCGGATTTCTATTACTTGCGTAGATTACTATTTGGATTGTGAACCAGGTCGGTGATCACGGCTGCTCACCAGTTCAATTCGGAAACAAACAGACTATCAGAGTACATGTTATTTTAACAATCAATCTGTACACCACAGTCTCCATTCCAAATCCTAAATGATTCGGCTGCCTCATTTAATATAGAAATGAATTTGTCTTACATATATGAAGAATCAACATTGCAACATGTCAGTATCAGTAAACATCAGTGGAGCAGCTATTGTATCAACACCCGCGCAGCTAAGCTGTATCTGGTGTTGTTTGATGCGATTGACCGTTCCAGTTTTAGCTATGCCCATCCCACCCCTAGCTAAGCTCCAACCACACTTTCGCCGTGCTGGGATTGATCGATCCCCGAATTCCCTGAAAACTATACAGGTAAGTTGTTGAATCATTTGTAACTTATTTGACTGGGTGCTGTTGCTTCATATGCCAAAATATTCAACAGGATATTTATTAAATAGTAAAGACATACACTTCGTACAACAACGCGTTGTATGCGTTCGTGACGCACTTATATACGCCATTATGACGTCAATGATTGTGATGTCATTCTACAATGGAGAAGTCGCTTTCGCTAAAACTAAGCCAACCAAAATGGCCGTTGAACCATTAGACCAATCAAGTTCCCTTGAACAAACTTGGTTCAGCTCTTGCCCTAGATCATATTTCATGGTGTTTGCTTCAATCCACCAAGCGGTTTCGGAGAAGATTTTTACAAATGTTTCTAAAAATCGGCCAAAATTCAAGATGGCCGCCGGCCAAATTGGCCAATCAGCTTCGTTTGAACAAATTTTGATCTCTATGCCGTAGGGATGTTTCCTGCGAAATATGATTGAAATCGGCCCAGTGGTTGTTGAGAGGTCGTTTAAAGGAAAAGTAGTATAATAGTAATAATAATAATAATAATAATAATAATAATAATAATAATAATAATAATAATAGTCTTGCGCCATCGTAAATCCCCACGCTTTCGCCAACTTTGACGTTCCGCACCAACAAAACTACCCCCTCCCTCACAGCAGCCTGGGAGTAAATCCTAATGTAAACATCGTCTCACAATCCGCAATCATAACGCTGAGCCCAATAGCAAATTTGGTTGAATTACACCAACTTTGAATTTACGGCCCCTTCTTTCCCTTCCCCACATCAGGGGCAGAGCCTAATATAAATATTGTTTCATAATTCGCAATCATATGGGTAAATAACATACCAAATTTGGTTGAATTCTGTCACTCTCGCCCACCACATAATGAGAGAACTTTTGAGTGTCTGTGGGTGTGTGTTGTGATGACTCATCTTCTACTTGGAATCCTGACCAAACTTGAGGTGCCTTGTTTTTTATGTATCAACTTCTCTTGAACAAAGTTTAATGCTCCTCCATCCCTAAACATTTTGCCAAAGTTTGGCATGATCCGTTCAGCGGTTCTGGAGAAGGCGTTTTCACGAAAACTAAGTCATCCGAGATGGCAGCGGAATCATTTGACCAATAATGTTCCCTTGAACAAACTTGCTTCAGTTCTTGCCCTAGACAATATTTCATGAGTTTTTATTCGATCCCCCAAGCGGTTTCGGAGAAGATTTTTAAGAACATTTGTAAACATCGGACAAAATCCAAGATGGCTGCCGGCCAAATTAGCCGATTGGCTTTGTTTGAACAAATTTGAAATCATATGCCGTAAAGATGCTTCCTGTAAAATATAAGTAGTTCGCAAGATTTCGTCTTCAAAACCCATCAAATAAAAAAAGTCCAAAATGGCCATCAAACGTGTTATATTTTGATTGGCCTAAGGCGGACATGTTTTTGGGCGGACTAACATCTCTTGAACAATCTTTAATGCCCCTTAGTCCCTAATCATATCTGACAACTTTCGGCCTTATTCCTTCAGCGGTTCTGGAGAAGAAGTCATTTTCTGGCAAACTAGGTCATCAAAGATGGCCACTGAACTAGTTGCAAATTCTCTTGAACAAACTTGATTAAGGTCTTGCCCTAGATGATATTTCATCAGTTTTGAATCGATCCCCCAAGCGTTTTCGGAGAAGATTTTTAAAGATAGTTCTAAAATCGGCCGGAATCCAAGATGGTCGCCGACCAAATTGGCCGATTGACTTCGTTTGAACAAACTTGAATCCCTATGGCCTAAGGATGCTTCCTGTAAAATATACTTGAAATCGGCCAAGTAGTGCTCATGAATAAGACATTTAAATTTTCCCATTAATTTAGTATGGGAGATTTTGGCGGGAAAATGATCCAAGATGGCCGCCAAACCGTTTTTCCGGCAGTTTCGAACGGGGCATATTTGCGATCACAATGCTCAAAACCATATATACAACTAATTTCGGCTTCAAAATCCATCAAATATAAAATCCAAAATGGCCACCAAACGTGCTACATTCTGATTGGTCCAGGGCGGTCATGTTTTTCGACGGATTAACTTATCTTGTACAAACTTTAATATCTCTTATTCCCTAATCATATCTGCCAAATTTCGACCTTATCAATTTGGCGGTTCTGGAGAAGAAGTCGTTTTCGGGAAAACTAGGTCATCCAAGATCGCCGCCAAACTATTCGACCGATTAATTTCTCTTGAACAAACTTGGTTCAGTTCTTGGTGTAGATGATATTTCATCAGTCTTGAATCGATCCGCCAAGTGGTTTCAGAGAAGAAGATTTTTAAATACAGTTCTCAAAATCGGTCAAAATCCAAGATGGCCGCCGGCCAAATTGGTCGATCGTCTTCGTTTGAACAAACTTAGATCGCCATGCCCTAAGGATGCTTTCTGCCAAATATAATTGAAATCATCCCAGTGGTTCTTGAGAAGACGTCCAAAGAAAAAGTTGACGGATGCCGGACAGACGCCGGACGACGGACGACGGACGGTCGCCATGGCATAAGCTCACTTGGCCATTCTAGCCAGGTGAGCTAATAACAACAGACGTCGGCACCACCATAAAATGTACGTATTCACACCACAAGCTTGAGAATAAAATTGTCAAAATGTTATAGGGGCCTACTTCTAGAGGCTTAAATTGTGTATCTAGATGTAATAAAACCAAAAAAATCTTAACATGCGATCATTTCATTACGTATAAATTTATATAGTGTTTTAAGTTGTGAAATCGAATTAGAGACACTGGTCCATAATTCTACTTCACAACTAAAAATTATTTTAATTCATACGGACTGAAATCACGTTACGGTTTATTTCGGTTTATTACATTCAGTTACAAAATTTGACCCTCTAAACGTATACAATTTTGACAATTTTATTTTCGGGCATTCTGTTGTGAATGATGTAAACGGGTCTAATAAGAGAACTAGACTTAATTTATCATCGTAAATCTAGACAGGGGCAATTTTCGTCTGTCATGATTACTGCTATTCATAGATAGCAGCAACACCATTATCAAAATCAAAATCCCACAGCTTGTTACAAACTAGTAAATGTGGAATCTATAATTGTTCTGTATAAAATAAGTAATCGTTTTAATTTGCATGACATGTTGAAAGTATGGCCTGGATCGTATATATCAGTGAAAGAATTCAATCTAGATTTGAAAACAACATTAATGATCATATGCGCTTCCGTAGCAAAAATAAATGTTATGTCTAGGAAATCAACACGCACAGAGCACTGTAGATGTCATGTGGCACCAAAAAAAAACAAAATGCGTAAAATAAATACTTAGTTTTGACGAATGTATATATATATGAAATATTCAAATGCAATCAGGGAGAACGCAATATAGGCCTACGCGAGATTGTTAACAACAGAACACTGTTAAAACAGTCGGCCACTCATACCATATTACGCAGTATTAACGTTACATGACCTAATTAATGCTCTTGTTTGATTAGTTCATATTTCCAATTTATCCATCCATCATCTGAGGTCACATGACGTCATAATCAACTACGAGACGCGTAGCATGACGGCATAATTAATTATGGCATGAATGACGTGATTTAGTCCGTCTTTAGTGCTTAATAGTCCGACGTGTTGTACGAAATGTTAACATTTAATAAACATATTCTGACATAGGCAGCAATATCGCTCAGTCAAATTAGTTTCGAAATATTCAATAGATTACCTTGTAGTTTTCTGGAAATAGATCGATCGATCCCAACACAGGCGAAGCGTGGGTGGAGCTAAATTAGAGATGGGCTGACAGAGCTAAAACTGGAAAGGTCCATTGAGCATACTGGCCCGGAATAAGATACATGCTGATCGAAAGGCCTGGTTTAGCTACGTTGAGTAGTCATAATTTGAGATAATGCAGAACTTGTCTATAAAATGACGTCTAAGCATATAGAAACTATGCTTAAATTAATAAATCGCTTCTAATTATTCAATATGGTATTGCCCTCGCTGTGGCAATCGGTATGTGAATGTAAATATCCCCTTATATAAATATAAGATTTTCATTAGACAGGTATTTCTATAATGCTGTTTCTGTGGCTGGAAGGAAGGGGGGGGGGGGGTGTGGGGGGGGGGGGGCGGTGGGGGCCTTATTTCAGCGGCAATTACTTTTCTTCAACGTTCTCCCCTTTGCCGTTGTTACATTTATGTTCTTTTTCATCATCACTGTTTAGATGTTGGTGTTGTGGCATCATGCGCGTGACTTATACATGTTGATAAACACGTACCGAACGCCATAATGCTTTCTGAGCGGATGTACTCTTTGTTATCATAAGAACATGTCTAAACATTGACCATCACTGCTGCTCTACGCCCACAGATAGTGGAATCGCGTAGCCCGGGTTACGCAGTTTGAGATTAGGCTGAGTGGCCAGCTGCGATACATGCTCAATTCTTGTGTTTGGAATGGCAAGCATCGAGTCAGATCAAGACTGCCTTTTGGAGATGCCCAATGGATGAATCGGGTTTTAGCCATACCCCACCCATTTCTAGCTGAGCTCCGCCCACGATTTGTCCGCGTTGGGGTCGATCGACCATTGAACTACCTGAATCTCAATTTTCAGAAAACTATAAGATAACCGCAAAAGTTGGTCCCGATCCAAGGATGATTCATAAATAGAGAATCTGGAACGAGGTCACTTTTCATATCACTATTATGGACCGAGTTGAAAATTATCAATTTGCACGAGCTTTAGCGAGTGCAAAATTGATAATTTTCAACGAGGTTCATAATAGTGATATGAAAAGTGACCGAGTTTGAGATTTTGTTTATCATATAAACTGTAATTTTGAAATATTTGCCAATAGTTGCTGATGTGACTTTTATCTGATTTCTCATCGTTGATTTTCGTGAAATCGATACCGCCGCTGTGGCCCACCGCTACTTGATAACGGATAGTGAATGCGCAGCAAAATATAGTGACAAACACAAAATCTGGCGATGTCAGCCGTAAACTACACTGTTCTTCTAAGACTATGGCAGAGCCACGGCCATCAATCGTTACTTCGCTGCCGACTGATAAACTGCCAAACGATGATATTTTGCGATGACGTTTCATGAATGACAAATCGTAGTAAACAAATCGTAGTAAAACAGTACCGCGTAGTAATCCCTACGCGTCACGCTCACATCAATCGATGTTTTAATTAGTCGATTTAAATGGGTTGCGCACCCAACAGCCAATGAAAATACTCCGTTTAATATGGCACGTGTGCTCCATATCGAAAAATATGGAACGGGCTAGAAGGCTTGTTTATATGATAATAAAGAAATATTAGTTATCTCTCCGGAATGTAGAAATTGTTTGAGTGTAGCTTTCGTGACCATCTCGGTCACTTCTTCAGCACTAACTTCAACAAATCGAGACAAACTTCTTTAAACGGAAGGTTAAAAAGGCCATAGAAATATTTAAACATCAACCAACCACGAAGCGAGACGAGGGCTACCGTACACCAGCAGTCTACCAGTCCACGCTGCCACGTGACTCCAGAATAACTGACGAGAGTGACGTTGCCAGCGACCGTCAGTTAGTGCTGAAGAAGTGAGCGAGATGGTCACGAAAACTACACTCAAACAATTTCTACATCCCGGAGAGTTAACTAATAGTTCTTTATTATGTAACATAACCTGTTACATATTTTGAAATTAATTTGAGTGTGTGCTGTTGCTTCCTATGGCAGCCTATGGTAGCCTATGACAGCCTATGGCAGCAACAGCGCCCAGTCAAATTAGTTTCGACATATTCAACATAATGTTTATTAAATAGTAAAGCTATACAATTCGTACAACGTCTTCTCTTTTCGGTTCTCCGTCAAATACTGACGATTACGAGCCGGCGCATGCGTGTAAGCGCACATCAAATGTTAGTTGAAGTATTTACAATTAAGGCAGAAAGGAAAAAATGATAATGCATTTAAATTCTCCATATAAGCGCTGTTCAAACGGTTAGTCATGGCTTACCCGGTCACCACCTTAGACAAGGCCTCTGGTGTAAGCAGGGTCTTGAAAATATACAAGGTGGAGGCTAAAACGATGTTCACTCAGAGCGAATTCCAGGATTGTACAGTCCGAAGAAAGAAAGAATAATTTTAACAGTCTTTGTTTGGTGAGAATCCTTTGTATAACCGTGGTTGCAACCAGGAAGTGAGTTACACGATATAGCATGCACAAGCAAAACTATAGCCTGCACTGCTCTAGTGATGGCCACCCCAGCTGGCGTAGCATGCTGGTTGCACTATTTTTGTTGTGGTATATGCCACAAACATATTTGGCACCTCTACGTTGAACTTCTCAACGGTAGCGTGTCCGATTTGAATGTGCGGATACCAGACACACCATCACAGCTTTGGACGGACATGTGACCTATATGCATGCTCAATTGATTTCTTTAGAATGAATTCTGAGGTTGTGACGAGGCGTGTCACGTATGCGATTGGCTTTGGCCGCAGTATGATGGATGTGTTTATTCCAATGCAGATCAGATTGGATCTTTTAACTAGGCACGTGGCTATAATTACCGAGTTGAGAGAATGATTATGAAGTACACAGTCAGAAACGATGGTGGGTCTGCAGGTGAGTCAGAGGATTTCACATTTGAAAAGGGTGGGGTGGAAATTCGATGAGCTAGTTCTGTTCCCATTGCACTGCACCATTTAGGTCACTTTGCAGATCATATATTAAGAATAAGCTGGGGCGGAGTATTAATCCTTGTGGCGTGCCTGGTGTGACCGTGCAGGACTTTGAAGATTCACCATCTGCAAGAACTCGCCGAGAGCGTATGGTTAAGAGTTTTCAGATCCACTCTGCTGTGGAGGCCCGTACCCCATAGTAGTCCAGTTTATACATTTGTCGCCTATGCGAGAGCTTAGCAAAGGCCTTTGCAACTTCCATAATTATAACGTCAATTCGGGTTCGTTTATCACATGATTTTGATATGTCATGGAGGAATGATGAAGGTTTGGTTTCACATGACTTTTAGCGGGGAATGATGAAGGTTTGGTTTCACATGACCTTTTAGCGGCGAATTCATGCTGTAAGTCATAAAGAATGTTGTTTTCCTGGTGACGTGCTAGGATACTAGCAAATATGTGGTTATTTATTTTACATATGATGCATGTAAGTGATATGGGTCGGTGGTTGCATGGCTGGTAGCATTCGCCCTTTTTAAATACTGGTGAGACGGTTGCGTGTATCCAGTCATCTGGCAACTCATCAGAATTTAGTGACAATTGAAATATCTTTGTCAGACCTGGCACTATGCTTTCTCTTAGCTCAGTTAATACACGGCCATGAATTCTATCTGGGGCAGTTGCCTGATTAGCGCTCTGGTTACTCAGTAGTCTTAATACTCCCTGCTCAGAGATGGCAGCAATATCCATAACAGCAAATGGGTTGGAGCCCATGTGTGGGATTTTACCTGGAAGCCTCACAATAGATTTGCATGGAAAATTTTATAGAGGCACTAATTGAAACGACGAAAGAAGTTGATGGGTTTACCATGTCTCAAAAAATTGAAGATGACGAAGAACTCAGTTTTCCCGGATCCATGAGGAGTTCTCTACTTGTGGAAGAGTGATTACTCGGTTGGCAGGGGTGGATGTAATTAACCGTACGCTACTAGTATTCCGAAAGTGATTACAGAATGAGGTTTCCTTGTCGAAAGTCAGCTATTTATAATGACATTCAGAGACAATTCGAGTCCGGTAATAATGAAACTGTCACTTCTATAATAACATAGGTGATTGTCCCCTGGCACTATGCACAGAGGACAGAATAGTGTATGCAGGAAGTCCAGCTTCCCGTAGTACTGGTACTTCATTGGTTCAAGGTTGCAGTACAGAAACAGGAGTCAATGCAGATGTTATGTCCTGAACACTGTCGTCTGTGTTGGCGGCACTGAACACGCCATATGGGTGCAGCGACATATTATAATCCATCCGAGGAAAGTCTCCTGATGGAAGGGTTGTGGAAAATACAGCTTCAACCAAAGATGTCGAGTTCACTGAGGAATTGACTAGGCTATTAACTACTCCCTTCAGTGACTAGCGTGAACATCTATTAAAATTCCTAAATAACTGGAACTAGGGAAGAATTTGTGTTCCCCTCGAAGATCCAATGGAACACTGATTATTCGCTTCTTAAATTTGTGACTAACTTGTGGCTAACAAATGATCCATATGGAGGGCAGGCAAAGATCCAACCATGGTCACGAGAAGGACTTGATGTTTCTGGACACTTAACTGCGGAACGGTTTGTCACCATCACTCTCGAAAGTTACTTTAAAATGTGAGAGCCGTCCAGGTTTTCGAAAAGGCACGACTTTCATGATGAGAAATCAATGAGCATATGCGAACCACATGACTAGCGTATACATTGGAAGAAGGTTTGCTGGCAATGGGCAAGCTCCATCGCATGCTGATCGAGTAATTGTCAATCTTAAATAACTCGGTTAATAACAAGCCGATTCTGAAACTGTTTTGTACCGGAAAGATGTAACGACGTTTCCCAATGGTGCATTACTAAAGAAACGCGAATTATTTATATATTTTTCCTAATAGAGACGCTGTTGGCATGTAGTTCAGTACATACAGATGCACGCCCTGTTTAGTGCAGAGAGAGAGAGAGAGAGAGAGAGAGAGAGAGAGAGAGAGAGAGAGAGAGAGAGAGAGAGAGAGAGAGCGAGAGAGAGTGAGTGAGAGAGAGAGAGAGAGAGAGAGAGAGAGAGAGAGATGAGAGGATGGAGATGATGGCCATGAGCCTGCAAGTGGTTCACCTGGACTGCTTTCCAGATGGCTAAGGTTAGAGTAGGAATTCATTGATTCAAATGTAACAGAATCGAAAACGAAATTTGGCATGCCATATTGTAGGCAAGAACTCAGTGATCTATTTTCTGCTAACGCCATGGCAGTTGTGGTGGAACATAATAGAGTAATTGTCACAGCAAAAAGGTTTGTGTTTCCAGGTGACAGCTTTCATGCATATCCGACATGGGTACTTATTTAGTATGCCTGGATTTAATTCAACTACAGATATATGTTCTTTTTTGGTATTTAGTTCTTTTGATTGTTTGTTTTGATTTTGCTAGTTTCGCCAATAGCAGATTTGGCTTTGGCGCTAAATGTCTGAGTTTGTAAGATGGATGTGAGACTACCATTTTTGACCTTTAGTATATCATGAGGACAGCGCGTGGTCATCAAGTGGACAGTTGGCATAGCTAGCGTGGTCATTAATAGATACATGAGTCACATTTTTTCTGTATTAATAATGTGATAAATTTTGATGATATATACATGAACTTAATTGAAGTCACGCTCGAGATGAGTAGTGCGAGACAATGCAGAAAGAACATGAATATGTGTTAGAGACGTACAATGCATATTAATATCGTCGCCGACGAGGATGTGGTGGGAGAGGGCGTGTGGGTTGGCGTCTCCAAGGTAAAGATGGAACACACACGGATGCGGGCATTGGTAAACATGATATAGATGTAGTATGAGATGAGAAAGATTGCAATTAGTTAGACTTCATTTGTTCATACTGATGCTGAAAGTTATATTACCTACCCCAGGTGATAACCATAGTTACAGTAGTGTACAAAACATTCAAACAAACGAAAACTGGTTCCAATCTAATATGGACCTGAGCTCTTTGAATATTCCAGTGTCTAAGACGTAAATTAATGCAAAAAATTTAGATATTTGACTATTTGAAATATTAATTAGAAGAATAAAGGGAGTTAGTTGTTTTATTAGATTGAGAATTTGATTGAAATTTTGCCACTTCAAAGCCACTCGCATGTGCAAAAAGCGAGCTTCTGACAGACAATTAAGTGTTTTTGACGGTTTTAGATACATCCTTCATGACGTACTTGAGTTTGACGTCAATCTACATGTCACCTATTTCATTATGATGTCATATATTTGACTGATAGATTGTATTCCTCTATTATCATAGCTCTAGAGCACTATCGAGGCAGATGTTACATGTTTGCATCGTATAGATACATCTTGACCTTCATGGAACGTTCAGTCCCGCCACCAGTATCATCAAGATGCCATAACTGATGCTTGTTAGCCGCCTATTTCAAAAGGCCGGCGGTACAGATGTGTGCAGACTGGACATAAGGCATAGTTGGCAGACTGCTTTAGGCTATGTCATGGCTATCAGCAACGCTATCAGTGGCTCCCTGGTTCGCTATCCAGCCTGTGAATATGTTACAAATAACTGCAAAAACACCCAAGGGGTGCGGGGGTGTGCCCAGGAGCCTCACTGAGTAGTGACACTGTCAGTCTGGGCATTGCTCCTATATGAAGAAGAAAGAAAGACAATACAATTTAATTTGTCTATGGCTGTTGCATAAAACTTGCTCTCCGTCATATAGGGCATTATAGTAACTATTTTAGGAATTGTCTGTCCATCTGCCCATAATTATATTTCCAACAATTTTACATGTTGTCTGCATTCTACCAGCATTTTCGTTGGTAGATTTACTATCAAACTCATGTTAGCCTCGAAAGATGTAGATTAATCTTATTGGTGGACCGTCGATGGAGGAATGAAATTCTTTGTATGCATCCTTCTGTAGTGGACGAGCATCTATTGTACAGACAGTAACTCATTGTTTTGAACAGAATAACTACTTGTGCTGCTGTACTCATATCCATAGCTGGTGTTGGCTGTTTCTCACATTTACTCCTCTTTTATTCCAGATGATAATATACATGTGACTTAACAAATAGTCAGATGGACGAACTGAATGGACGGGCCTGTAAAGCTACTTTGCAGTAGTAAATGTCAACGCACGAACACAGACTGCACATTGTGTAATCTGCCAAGCCAATCCTGATGAGGCATTGAGGGAAGAGAAGGACATTACCAAGTTTTGTCATTCAGCAACAGTCTTAAAGGATGCCATTTGTCATAGACGCCAACCTGACTGGAATATCCTGTAAATAAAGTATAATGGCATGAAAGATGCGACAAATCGTATGCGAACAGTTAATACGCCATGAATATAGAATGTGTGATAACCGATGATGATAATGGTGATGATGATGATGATGATGATGATGATGATGATGATGATGATGATGATGATGATGGCATTTCAAATGGTGTAAATAAATCAAATATGACGTGATCTTGACAGCTTAGATCAACATATCTAGATGTTTGATCACATTAAGGGCAATGGCCATCAATCACCCAAACATTTGCCAACTATTCAATAGTCAACCGAATTTGATAATAAAAATGTCCTTCAATAGTATGGTAGATCAAGATTAAACTTATACACGTTGCCTGAACAATCTCCTCCGAATATAATGTAATCTGAAGCTTATTTTCTAATTACAAATGAAAGTTAAAGCTAGTTAAAATTTATAATTGTTTTAGTGATTTGATCCTTCAGTATTTCAGCATTGAAATAATTTGGCAATTTTCTCTTTACTTTATAGCATTCTAATGAATAAATAAAACGAATGCTTCCCGGTAAAACTCATGAGTTTATTTAGACACATGAAATTCAAAAGACGCCATAACCTGAGTTAAATTGCGCATATTACTGGGGTCTTTGCAATGAGATGGGTATGTTGCATTATTTACTGTATCTTAAGTGCGGCAAAGTTAAGATTAATGCCATCCCTTAAAACATTACTTTCAGAAAATGTGGATTTATAGCTGTGTAGAGGGGGTGAGACCAGATTCAAAAATAGTCCTCGTTTCTCACATCTGCTCCTAGACTACTCTATTTAGATATAAAGCTTCGTGTGATCGTAGGAACAACAATTAGATAGTAACTTTGAACGACATGTGATTGCATAGGTAACAATTTGGCAAAGTTGTTGGTGCCTTAGTCAGCAACAACTTAGAGTTAAATTGATTATTAAATCCGTGGGAAGTTCAACTGAAAACTATGCTGATTATTTTTTTTAATGTAGATTAAAAGCTATTGCAGCAACAAATTCAATTCAAATTGCTATCAAATCTGAAGCAAGTAGTAATCGTCTTAAATACTAATTATTTTGACAATAATCTGACTGTTATTGATAGCACGAACATTCAGGCAAATTGTTGTCAAAGGAAATGAAAGTGTTCTCGTATTTCATTTTAGAAATTGCCACTCTTGAGCTTTATAGTAACGAAATATAGGCTGTCGAATGAATGTACTGCTGCGAATACGGCCACAATTATGATACTTCCATAGAAGTCGAAGAAGCAATTACTGCTACAGCTACCAGCGCTATTGCTGCTAGTCCAGCTGATACTAGGCCCATTACTTATATTACTAATACCGCTACTACTACTACTACTACTACTACTACTACTGCTGCTGCTGCTGCTGCTGCTGCTGCTGCTGCTGCTGCTGCTGCTGCTGCAGCCATCACTGCCGTTGCTGCCATTGCTGGCGTTGTTCTCGTGCTGCTGCTACTACGGCTACTACTACTACTACTACTACTACTACTACTACTACTACTACTACTACTACTACTAGGACTATGAATGTATAAGAATTTCTGCAATGACGACGACGACAGCGACGACGACGATAAGAATAATGATTATAATAGTGATAATAATGGTAGTAGTAATAATAATGATAATAGGTGATGAGTGATAATAAATTAAAGATTATATTAGTCTACATCCACTTTTTAGTTTTTCATTTCCATTGTAATAATCTGTTTGTGTTTTTTAAATAAAGATTATTATTATTATTATTATTATTATTATTATTATTATTATTATTATTATTATTATTATTATTATTATTATTATCTCAAATATATTCGATTGCGCAGCAGTGCAACGCTTGGGAAAGCTAAAAACCAAACAAACTAGGAAACCACAATAAAAATATAAGACGGCGCTGATTCGACAATGAATGCAGGGAATAGAGAATTAAATACAACGGATGGCGACGCAAATATCAATAAAAAATGCCAGAAACCACATTGATTGAATTAACCGATGAAAGAAAGGATTACAAGAAATCCACGAATAAAGTAATACTAAGAGATAAACAAAAATCTAAACAGAAGAGAGAAACACTGAGCAGAAAAGACCAGCGCAAATATCGGAAATCCTGAAAGAGATTGATATAAAATCAGAACCTTGTAAAGTGGAAATAGAAGATATGTACACTTCTTGCAAAGCAGTCATAGAAACGAGAGCTAGCATCTAACGAAGAGGTAATTGATTACCAAGAAGACTCAAATGATACACTGAACACATTAATAACCAAAGATAAAGTAATACGAATTATTGAGTTCCTAATTCAACCTCACAACTATAAAAAGAAATATGAATTTATACAAAATGAAATAATCATATGTTAAAGAGACATTCCTTGGTAGGAATAAATACTTTTTTGAAAATTCTATTTAATTTCGGTAATGTAATGGTCTCGATATATAATTACTGTATACCGTTTCCTATACAGATACTTCGGACCGGTAACATTTGTTATTATTTGCTATTTTTCTGTAAACATGCGTGCGCACTGCAGTTTCTTCGCGTAAGCAATTAGTTTAACTCATATTGGTAAGAACTTAAAACAATCTTAAATATGTCTCGAGAGTCTGAGAAGATCAGACGAAAGACGAAATACTGGCGGCACAAGCTCGACAATCCCAGTCGCTCGCAAAACTTCAAAAGACTCTCAGAGCGGAGGATCCAAATCGCTAAAAAATATTATATGGGCACTTCGAACAAATCGGCTTCTGACATAACCAGTTAACCACAACATATCATTTATAGCGCGCAAGCATACTCTGAGTCAACGAATCGCGTCTATAATCGTAATCGACCACGCTGGTGTACTTTGTGAAACGGTGGTGAAATCTACCGTCAAATTTATTTTTACGTTTTGAATATTTTTGGAGTTTCTAATTCCCATCTTGGCTATTGAGTGCCCGTATTTATTTTTTTTAAATATAAGATCAAATGCTAATATTTACACACTAGAAGCAGTTTATACACTTATTTCCATATATAATATTTATAGATATATTAGCCAATGTACCTTTAAGATTTATTTCGTTTCATTACATTAAGCCTCTAAAAGTTTACAATTTAAAATTTTTTATTTCCAAGCAGTTTTGTGTGAATATGCACATCTAAACGAATACTTAAAAACAACCGAACATGTACTATACACACCCCTTTTAATTACATCCTTGATACAAGTCTCATTCCATACATATGGACAGAAAGCCTAATTAAGCCAATCTATAAAACAAAAGGATGGACCAATCAGGCACAGACCTATAGACCAATCACATTAATTAGTTGCTTAGGTAAATTTTCACATCGATTTAAGTAACGGAATCAATACATATTGATAAACCTACACCTTATAAATGAAAACCAATCAGCATGTCAACGTAAGTAGTTAACCATTGACCAAAGATTTGTTTTGCATTCAGTAATTAAGCTTTCCCTTTCGCCGCCCTATGTATTAGGGAAAGGCGTTCGACATAGTCTGCAGGGAGGCACTTTGGGGAGAATACTAAAATATCATACTAAGTTGAAATTACTGGAAGCAATACGGAACATGTACAAAGACATCAAATCTAGGATGTTCATTGTAAACAAAACATCAAACTCATTTACCTGTAACTGGCGACTGCGCCAACGCGAAAATCTGTCAGCACTACTTTTTAACCTTTATGTTGCCGTCCTACACAACGTCTTAGTAATAACTGGATGCGAGGGATTATCACGAGGAGAACACTTACATCCGTACCTAAAACTACCTTCACTACATTACGCAGATGACACCGTCTTGCTAGCCAAGCAGCGTCAACAATTGCAAAACGTGCTCAATAACTGCATCACATATTGCACACAATGGGACATCCAGACCAACAAAAACAAAACAAAAACTGTAATCTTCGGTAGTAATAAACTGAGATTTAGAAACTAAGGTTTCATGTTGGCAATGAGGCAATTTAAATCACTAACAACTATGACAGGCTAATAATGCGTTATATGCGCTGCACAGAATAATCGAAAACATAGATCTTCCCTCTGTGCTGGTGTGTCTTCGGACATCCTTAGTACATTGGCCAAGCGTGTACCATCTTTGCTGAGCAACTTTTACGGACGGCGGCGATGTATGTATTACACATCTTGAATAGTACATCGTTGGAGATTATGCTGTCTGGCCATTGGTATCCAGTGAAGGTGCGGTGGTATTTGCGTGGCAAAAAGTTTTTTGGAACTGTCTTTGAAGTTGCCCTGCTGTTACAGTTATACATGATCAAGGACGCACAGGTTGCGTTATATAGACGTAGTCTTACTGTCAGAGGTATCTATGATCTACGAACCATGGACTCCGGAAAGACTGAAAAGCTATGTTCTCCATCAAGCGGCGTGCAGCAATGTCAGCAGTACTGCAAATCAGTGAGCCCAGGATTGTAATTTTCCTCCATGATTCGTCTCCACGAAGTGGATCGTCATTTTCTTTAGCTTCATGCTCTGTTGATAGGTATATGTGGGTGAAATCTGGTGTAGATTCATGTATATAGATTCTCAACCTTTTCGTAGCTTGAAGATATTGAAACGTATGTACACTTAAGTTGATTCTGTGAAAGCTATTGCAAATTTTTTTGAGAATATCAAAATTTAAACCAGGTAACACACCCGGTAATATATCTGGTAACAAGCTAAACCCATTGCCGCAAGGTGGTTTAAAACTTAAACCGGGGAACAAATATTGCCAAAATGTAAACCTGTAGGGTATAGTTTAGCACTTGGTTTAAATCGTGTCACAAAGCCAGAATGGAAACGCTGCTAGATATATCGAGTATGGTTACAAAGGTTATTCAAAGAGACCACATTTCTACCAGATCGAGTTCACACAGATATATGTATGATGAGGATTAGTGTTATTGTTTTCCAATTACTAATGATGACACCACGACATATTGTTGCTACTTTTACTGATATGGATGTTGCTGCTGCTGATGTCGATGACGACTACAAGAACAATGACGATGGCGACGTTGATGATGGTGATGAGGTTCCTGTCGGGTGCGTCCGGTGTGTGTGTGGTTGTGCGTGGGATGGGGTTGGGTGGGGGTTATAGTGGGGTGGGGCGGTGTGGAGGTGGGGGGGGGGGGATTGTTGTTGTTACGTGTTGTTGTTAGAATTTGTTGTTGTTTTTCTGCTGATGATTTGGAGTGATAATTATAATGAAGCCAATAGGGGCTAAAATGATGTTGATGATAAATGTGTTCAAAATGATGATGATGATGATGGTGTTGTTATTGCTGTTGTCGTTGATGTTGTTATTGATGTTGTTGTTGTTGTTGTTGTTGTTGTTGTTGTTGTTGTTGTTGTTGTTGTTGTGGGAGCTGTGACGAATGTGATAAGGGTGAAGCTGCTGCTCCTCTTTCTGTCGTTGCTGTTGCTGATATTGCTGCTGCTGTTGTTCCTGCTACTGCTACTGCTACTACTACTACTACTACTACTACTACTA
This sequence comes from Chaetoderma sp. LZ-2023a, assembly GCA_034401795.1. Taxonomy (NCBI): domain Eukaryota; kingdom Metazoa; phylum Mollusca; class Caudofoveata; order Chaetodermatida; family Chaetodermatidae; genus Chaetoderma; species Chaetoderma sp. LZ-2023a. The sequence goes on along the minus strand of CM067374.1, from coordinate 56,923,007 downwards.
CTACTACTACTACTACTACTACTACTACTACTACTACTACTACTGCCGATGATGAAGATGGTGAATGGATAGATGGATACAATCATTACCAGAATCATTTTCGCCATCATCGTTGTCATCATCATCATCATCATCGTCATCGGCAGCGGCGGAGGTGCCACCGCCAGCAGCTGCAGTAGTGCTATCTTCATTGCCATGGCAATTAGCTTGGTGATCACTATCACTATGTATAGATATTTCTCTGATAGCACGGCTTACTGCGTCGATATTGGCCCAGCCAATCGGCCCAGTAAGCTGCGTTATCTGTGTTGTGTTTATGCATTTTATGCATTACACGTAAATTGCAACACAAACAATGTACTATGGACTGTTTTGGTGTTGCTAGGCTAATGAGTGCTTTAACTTCCAAGATAACTTGGCTCATATTCGAAATTATCTGATAAATGCTCGGGTATGAAATAAACTACAATTTATAGAAATAAACAAGCACTGGCATTTCCCCGCGGATAATTCAATCTGACAATTGGCCCCCTTTCCATGTATGCTAAAATTGTCCACGCGGAGTGAAAGAATTGTTACAACGTAAATACACCGACCCGTTCCCATATGCGCGAACATCCAAGCAGAAATCAGAGCTAATCCCCGCGGACACAAATCGGATCGCTCGCGGGCCAATTTCGGATTGGACAGAGCGGAAGAAATCAGTCCAATTGAAATGTACGGAACTGTTTCCATGCACGCGAACAAACAGACAGAGCACACTCTCAGCTATCTCGATATTAATAATTATCTAAGCTACTTTCTTAGTGCTGGCTGATTTGGTCAACTTTTGGTACAGTGTTTGATATGTTGAAATTGATGGGCATTGCCTAAATCTTAATAGTCCGATTTGTGTTCGCGCGGATTATCACCGAGTTTTGCTATCTGAATACGGGCGACGTTTAAGGCTAAACCTGGTAACACATGTTTTATTACCCGGTTAAAGAAGTTATTTGCTACCAGGTTTAGCCCGGGTTTAAAACATTTTATTGAATTCCACCCAATATGTCTGCGCTATGCAATGGATTAGGCATGGGCGACGAATAACTCTATTTATTCAGATGTGGTTTTTTAAAAGAGGATCGAAACAACCTACTGATAAAATATTACTGCTGTCGTATGAACGTCTACAAATTCTCTAAGCTTCTATCAAATTCTCATATTACCCCTGTGGCCAAACTCAAATTCCTAAGAGTAATGCAAAAAGAAATCAAGTAAAGGTAGCAACACCGACGCCAATGACGACCACGATGAAGAAGAAGAGGAAGAAGAAGAAGAAGAAAAAAAAGACATCAACACAGCCGCTGACATACCTTCTTGCATGGCAGAGCTATTGACTAAAATGTGTATTTCGGTGTGCACTAACATCCTGACCTCAATTTTTTTAAACATTAACTCCAACCTACAAAAATCTTCTAACCACTGTTAATTTGAATGTATGTGCCCAAGTTGGTGATTCTACCTACTTGCGTTCCCGAGTTATGACTAAAAATGTGTATTTCAGGATGCCCGTAGTGACCCCGTGACCTAGATATTCGACCTGAAACAAATTATGTGTTGTATCCAATCCCAATATTAATGGATGTTACAGAGTGAACCCGTGACCTAAACTTTTTACCTTTTGATCCCACACTACGAATCTTTCTACCCACTCATAATATCAATGTATGTGTCGAATTTGGTGATTCTACCCACTTGCGTTCGCGAATTATGGTTTAAAATGTGTATTTCGGGATTCACTAAGAGACTCGAATTAACTCTAATGACCACGAGTTTTGACCTTTTAACTCCAAACTAAAAATTCTTCGGGTTACTCATAATATCAATGTATGGGCCAAATCTGGCGAGTCTATATTATAGGATTCCCGAGCTATCGCTCGGATAAACATACACGCGCGCACCACCCACCGATCCACCCACACTCGCACGCACGCGCATGGACGCACGCAGAAATGCGGCACCAATCGCAATACTCACCCGGCCTTCGGCGGCGTGAGTAATAATCATAGTAATAATATTGTTTAACATCGTCGTGTCG
>CM067374.1:56896356-56920430 GCA_034401795.1 Chaetoderma sp. LZ-2023a | reverse complement strand
GCATGACACGTGTGTTAAATCCAGAGCGATCTTATCGCCTGTCGCCGCGACAAATTAACAAGCTAGCCAATCACGAACGCGTTTTTTTCTACGTCATACAAAATTAATTTTGCCACGTATTGCATGTCGCCTGTCGCGTCACGTGTGTGTGAGCCAAACACAAAAATGTGTCGTGTAGTGTCGCTATGTCGTGTCGTGTCGCGTCGTGTCGCGTCGTGTCGCGTCGCGCCTGTGTGAATAGAGCTTTAACCTGTCGCACGACCATCGTGCGACGTAAATGCGATGGACTACAAAACGGCCTTAAGGGCATACGACGCTCACATGGAACATCGTTGTCGACTGACGATATGTTAAGTTTTAGCATGATCCGAACACTACAATCAAAGTTTCCTCCAGAGAAGCTTTGTTAAAATGGACCATTCCAGTTTTAGCTATGCCTTGCTCTTCTCTAGCTAAGCCTTACCCACGCCTCGCTCGTGTTGGGATCGATCGATCGCTGAACTCCCTGACCTATCACTTTTCCAAAACTATACAGATAAGCAGTTGAATATTTTGAAACTAATTTGACTGGGTGTTGTTGCTGCCTATGGGAGCGACAGCGCCCAATCAAATTAGTTTCAAAATATTCAACAGTATGTTTATTAAATACTAAAGACATACAATTCGTACAGCAATGCTTAGTCTGTCACCAGTTAAGCATTCTTGACGAACTTATTTGCGTCATACATGACGTCACTGGTGGTGACATCATCCTACACGGCATGTAGTTGATAATGACGTCATGTAGCGTTAGATGGTTCGCCACCCTGGGAATCGGGGTTTTTTCAAATGTTTACGTGGATATACTACACTATTCCAGAGGACTATATTTGACTACTCTAATTTTGGTATGCCCGGAATATTTGAAAGTTATCTCTTTAGGATTCTGCCAGCTAAATTTGGTTAAAATAGTGATTAATGAGGTATAGCCGAGTATTCATCTTTTACCAACATGTGTACACACATACAGCTGGCAGACAATAGCTTATGCTCACTGTGCTCGGACAGGGTAAGTTTAATGTGCAAGGCGAACAGGTTCCTCTAATATAGCAGTGTATTTTATGAGTGTGAAATAAATGCTAGCTAATTGTAGCAGGGCCAGCCTTAGGACAGGCATTTGCCCAGGGTTCTAGACAAAAATAAAATTTGAAGATTTCTATTGTGACTGTGCTGTGAAGATACGCTTATAATGCTCAAGATGGAGTGATCAGTGGGAATAATTCACCTTTCCAGAGTATCCACCCATCATATGACGGATTAATCAACTACGTGACGTGTAGAATAACATCAAAATGAGTGACGTCATGAATGACGTCGATAATTGCACTAACGAACGCATATTTGAAGACTATACTATATACTACTTTACCATTTAATAAATATTATGTTGATTATTTTGAAACTAATTTAACTGGGCGCTGTTGCTGCCATAGGCAGCAAACAGCACCAAGTTAAATTAGTTACAAAATATTTATTTAACAGCTTTCCTGTATAGTTTTCAAGAAATTGATAGCTATGGCAATCGGGGATCGATCAATCTCAACACGATGAAGTGTGGGTGTATAGTATTATGCAAGCAAAACAAGCGTGATTCTTATGCGGCCCATACACGCTCAAGTGTGATATTGACGGTTTGCGCAATATATTGACGAAATAAAAAAAGTTTTGATTTTTATTGACGGTTGTTCAATATTACTGTGCTGTCTGTGTATTTGTCAGAGCAATATCATCAAATAATGCCCTCAATCCAAATAAAAAGCATGTATCTCTATCATTATCTAAAATCACAAATTGAACAGATAATGTCCTGAATCCAAATGAAAGCAGGTGTGCCTATCAATCCAGTCACGTGTTAATTTGGCGCGTAATGAGGTCACACTGACATCCGCCATGTTTATTGTGTAATATTATTGAACCATGTGTGGCAGAAGTGGTTTGACAGAATATTAACTTCAATAATATCGATTCAATAATATTGAGGGTGCATGGGCCGCTATATATGACTTTACCTACTGTTGTAATATAAAATAATACACGGTTTGAATAACAGTTTGTACAGTACCAGTGTTGGGCAAGAACTCCCCTTTGATACAAAACATTTGATATAATGAAGGCGGGGAGACAGCATGTGGTTGAGAATGTTTTATGAGAGAGTCCTGGCAGAAGCCATCAGATTCAAATAAAGTTTAATTGCTCTAATAGGATTATGAGTTCACATCAGTACACTACATCTCTCCCCTCTTTTAAATAATTGCCTACAGTGAGAAATTATGCAGTTATATTGTAGACAATGATACAATTGAATATTCCATTTAACTGATATATGACAGATATAGTCGCAATTTCATAGGGTCAAGTTAAACAAACTTACTGGGGATGCTTTGACTACACAGTATGCCTAGCCAATCACGGGAAGTATTACGTCCCTATCTGCACTGATTGGCCCATAATAATGCTATATAAAACAACGGTAGGTAATAGTCCATTGATTGCAAAGTTGGTGTATCATATTCCGGTATGAGTTCCACACGTAATAGCGAGTAACATTCGTGGTCCAGGTGGGATTATCATACCTGATGCATATTATATCTATTGCAGAAAGTGTATTATTCGTTGACTGGTTTGTGTAAACGGAGACGAAACGGCTGAAGATCTGTGTGGGTTTTATTCACAATTCCTGAAATTTAATATTTTCATGATGTCATCGTTTTGAATAGCTTCTCGGTTTTCATTCAAGGTCATGGCTTTTGGAGTGGCTTTCGACTGACGAAATTAATATATTCATTAGCGATGTGTCTGTCTGCACGCATCTCTGATGACAACGGATGATGGCGTAATAGGTAATCGTCAGGATTTTGAGCACCTGGTCTATAAAACACTTTGAAGTCATAAGGTTGTATTCGTATTTGCCATTGCTCGATTCTGACAGGTAGTTCCGCTGTTGTCTTATTAAAAAGTGAGTCCAGTTGTTTGTGATCTTTTATCACTTTGAAATTGGTTCCATAAACATAAATGTGGAAATGTTCACAAGTCCAGGATGCCGCTGTTCCGGAGAGTAGTTGCCAAAGTGTCGCGTTCTATCTGAGAGTACTGTTTCTCCACGTCTGTTAATGCACGGCTCGCATACGCTACAATATTTGTTTGTTGTGCAGAATCTTTCTGTTTCTGCTACAGTAGCATCTACGATTATTTAGAATTCCTTTCCAGGATTGTAGTACGAAATAACGGAATCGTTAGTGATACTGTCTTTTGTCAATGACGCTGATTGTTGAACAGTAGCCATTGGAAAATTATCAACATTAGGCAAGGCTATTAGTCCAAGTTCAGTTGCTGTTCTGTAACCTAATAACGATCCAGCACATGTGTCCACAACAAAAAATGTTCCTACCGATATACATGATGCGGATTCTATGGTAGCTTCAAATTTTCCGACGATTGGCAATGGGACATTTGATCCATAAACATATAGACGAATGTGTGTGTTGTGTAATTTCAGACATTCGTTCGCTTGGCAATGATTTCATAATGTTCGGCATCTACTAGGTTTACTGATGCACCACTGTCTATAATTATAGGTATTTGGACACCAGCTACTGTGATGCTAGTCTTAGGCTGTTTACCATTGACAGCTCATACATAGTTATCATGGGATTCATTTCCATTAGCTACAAATGTAAATTCGGCATCCGAAGTTGAACTTTCTTCACTGGTGGGTTGTTCGTGTACTGTGCGCACCGTTCTGTTTTGACCCCGATCTGGTCGTTAATGGTTGTTTGCCTGACCTACACACTTTCTGAAAGTGATTCATTTTCGAGCATTTATGACATATTCGACCAAACGCTGGACACGACATTTGGTTATCGTGAAGCCACTCCCATCCGCAATTGAAACAGGAACGTGATTTAGCCGTTTTATTCCGCGTTGAGTTCCGCAGCTCTCGGGTTGATGAGCGCTTTATGGATGTCAGCGAGTTCAAGTCATTACCTCGACACATCAGCTGTTCCATCGAACGAACCTGCGCGTTTCATTGAGCAACTGTAAAATGCTGGCTATCGATGTATCCATATCGGGCAACACTACGCTTGAGGCGATTAGAGGAACATTTTTCTAACACCTGGTCTGTAATTGTGTGATCCGACTTGGTCAATTCACACGTCAACGATAGAGTCCGCACCCGCGTGGCAAACTGATCGACTGATTCACATGGTTCTTGCTTTGCTTGTTTGAACACGTACCTTTCATAACGAACGCTCATCTTCGGCAGTTTGTCAGAGGCAATTATGTATGATTCGCCCATGTCCGTAAGCATTGGAACACTTTCTGGACCGATTCACCGGACATGTGAAGCAATAACGCCAGTTTCTGCTTGTCATTTCTATTCCCGCAGCATCCACTTATATTGTAAATATATCCCTCCAAGATTTCCACTTAGAGCCCAATGATGCGTGATCTGCATCTGCATCGAATGGAGGTAAAGCCGGTAAACCAAAGTTCATACACATAGCCATGGCGGATATTGTCCAGTAAAGGTACAGGTGAACTTAGAATATTCAGCCGTAGAAATTAACATTAGCTACACTGAAATATGTTTTAACTAACTTGCACTGTTAATTGTTTAGACACTAGATTTACAACACTTTTTCCGTCGTCGCCATTTATAGTATTATGTAAGCAAAACAAGCGTGATTCCATGATATATAACTTTACTAAAACTACTGTTGTAATATAAAATAATACACGGGTTGAATTACGGTGTGTACAGTACCAGTGCTGGGTGAGGAGAACCACGAAACCCTTTGCTGTTCAATTGACTATTTCTGTAAATGCAAGTGAATTTTTGTCTCCATTGAAGAACTGATTAATAACATTACTACGTACATAGATGTCGGCTTAGTTAAAGACAGAAAAATTCATCGGAGATACAAATATGTTATATTAAATCTGTCTCGATCAGAGATCTGCTATTGGAACAATGAGATGGTTCCATAAGACAGTTGTGCAATCACCTACCTTAGATAAGCATTTTATGGCCCAACAATGTATAGACTGTTTCAAATGAGTTTTATTAAACGATCGCCTGTCTTTAGTGTGTATTGATCATGGGCAGATGGGCCATCGAGTGACCGCTATAGGCAGAATATGCTGTGTATTGTGAAACGGGTTATATGCTACTACAGCGCTTTAAAAAGTTGTCAATACTCTAAACACGTCAGACAGTTAGATATATAATTATATATATTGACAGTGGCGTAATTGAAAGGTTCTGGATACACTTAAATTCAGCACAAATCACACTAAGTGCTGCCAGATTCCGGAAAAGTCTCTCAATAATTTCAAGAAAGACTCTGCTACTTTATCTCCGCGGAGTCTGAAAAGGACACGTGTCTTCCATTATATTGAATTCTATTGGGAAACGTCACTTTGATCTAAACAAATCCTAGCCATGATTAGAACTTAGGGACCTCAAGCATGATTAGGTAATTTATATCACTGATTGACATGGCGCTTCGCAAAAAACACCATCTCTGGAAATAGTCATTGATCTGTATGATGAATTCCCAGTCTCTCTCTCTCTCTCTCTCTCTCTCTCTCTCTCTCTCTCTATCTCTCTCTCTCTCTCTTTCTCTCTCTCTCTCTCATGCATGCGCGCGTCCGTGTGTGCGTGCTTGCGTGCGTATCTGCATACGTGCGTGAGTGCGTGTGCGTACGTACGTGTGCGTACGTGCATGCGTACGTGCGAGCGCACCCCCCGTGCGTACGTGAGTGCGAGCTTACGCGCGTGCATGTGTACGTGCGTGCATACGCGCGCGTGTGTGTTACACGTATTTAGGCTTATTGACCGAAATATCTGATTTTTACTCAAAGAAAACATGATGGCAGCATAAATGAATCATCAGCTGCACTTCACTAAATATCCCAACATGTGTTCTATCAGGCTGTCTGATAAATGTGTCAAATAAAAGTCAAAGCCTTGATGGTTCTGTGTCATGTTTCTGTGTCGTGTTAGTGTACAGTAATAGATGTTCCAGATAAATGAGTAATGCAGTTTGCTTGTCCAGTGTTTGTCAGAGATTATGCTTGACGAAACATGTGAGGCTGCCACCAATCAATTCTCCTCTGTCGACATTTGTTGCGTAGCCAATTTGTTCACAATGCGGGCAATATTGGCGTAGATTGGAGAAAAATGTATCATCGCACTGAAGAGTGGATGGGTGGGCAGGGTATATATCACGTTTCTAGTTTTATTCCGTATTCCCAGTTCACTTCGTGACATATGGGACACAAATATACATATTAAACATTGCAAGCGTGAGCTAACATCGTTATAGCGCGCTTAGATGGTAAACATATGCAACAGCGCAGTTTTCAATAGAGTATCAATCCCACCCATCTTTTAAGTCCATTGCTATTTCGTTCAGCGTAAAGAAACACAATGCCGTCTCGGCGCGTTGCCAAAACGGTTAAAAGGACACAATATCTTCATGATGAATCGCTTTATATGAATGCTGCAGTATATAGGATACTGCCAGACTGATCACCTTGTGACCAATAAAGACAGGTGGTCGCTTTATGCAAATAACTATGGATGGTAATAGCATTAATGGCTGAACGACGATGGTTCATTAAAGATGTGTGATCTTACAAACACCCACCATACATCATCATGTAGCCCTAAAAGCAGATACGGAAGAGTTGACTGTAACGGGAAATCCATGGATATGTCTATACACATTTCGCAGACAGCATTCCATATAACTTACGCAACGCAATTGCTATAAACAAGTTGATGAAAGCCTTGAAGTGAGCAATGCTCTTGACAGACAAAGGCTTTGGATTTCGCTTGCTCGAAAATAACAAGGGAAACACGTTGGTGGCTAACACCAATGCCTGTTCCGTTGTCTAAGTGTATCTCTTTCAGGAAGAGTAGTCGGGGTATCTCATTTTGTCATACATCATGAATGAAGAATGGTGTCCAGTTCGTGCATGCTGTTCCAGGATGCCGCTGTTCCGGAGAGTAGTTGTTTGCGCCATCATTATTTTTTAAACTAAATGCAATTTGTTAGTTTAGATGGAGTGAAGCTATGGCGTGAGCTGCAAACGAATTAGCAATAGTGCAAACTACGAGTAAACGAAGCCAAAAATACAAGGAATCCTAACAATTTCAATTACGTCGAAAGCATCTCGTTGTAAGGGACGAATCTAGTCTTAGCTATGCCCCGCCCATCTAAAACTAAGCTTCACCAATGCTTTGTCTGTGTTGCGATCGATTGATCCCTGTACTCCCTGGATCTTAAGTTCCAGAAAACGATACAGGTAAGCTGCAGGCGGCTATGGCAGCAACATCGCAACATTGCCCAGACAAATTAGTTTTAAAAATATTCAACAGCATGTTTATTAAAGAGTAAAGACAGACAATTCGTCAACCCGGGTGACTATGAAGCTTAAGAAGGACTAAATCGAGTCAAGCATGGTGTAATTGATAATGATGTCAGCCTACATGTCACATAGTTGATTGTGACGTCATATGATTGATGGATAAGCTGGGTTCCTCCTTTAGGTAACGTTAATTTGCTTGCAAATTCAGCTAGTCATTTGTCAGACACGCTCACTGCAGTTAAGCCTCATCATGTATATGCTGCTCAGCACTGTCAACAGAGCTCTGGACGGGCCATCCATCACCACACGACCCATCCACCGCCAGTAACTACCACCACCACCTCATATAAAGTCCGGAATGAATAACGAATATATGAAAACTCAGGTGGGTACAATGTTGCTAAGGATTTGTCATAGCACTTCTCTACTCATTCTCCATTACTGTTTTACCTTTATTTACCTTTGCTTCTGTGGCAAAGAAACAAGTTTGCTCAAGACTGTACTGAGTGGTAGCTTCCAATAATACACGTTCACCAGTTGTTATTGGATGATATGTAGATAGGCCGCAGTAATGGGTTAAATCAATTAAGCCTATGCTGAAAACCAACTCCATTGTCAGAGGCAGTTGATGCCAGTGGTTCCTGGAGACTACCTATATAGTATGGCCTATATGTCAGCTAGACTTACCAGTTGAGATGCTATGAATCAATTGAGAGTTAGCATGGTTACCGTATCAGATTATTTAAGGACGCCATTAGGACGCAAACGTAAATCCCACACGTTTTCCAACAAACACTATTCGTCAGAATATTACTTTGTATGCGTAGGCCAGTTTAGTTCTGCTACGCAGTAATCGAAATCAAAACTTGCACGAGTCAATGAAACAGATGAAAATGGATGGATCCGATCTGTCACTCAAGTATATGATGTCATAATCGATTACGCTCATGTATGATGATGTCACAATCAAAATGCATATTGAATGAGGTATTTAGCGCCGTCATGAAAATTGAAAGTCAGCCAAATGTGCGAATTGTATATTTTTGATGGATTTACTTCTTATTAAATATTCTGTTGTACATTTTGAAACTATTTGACTGGGTTATGCGCTGTTACTGCCATAAGCAGTAATAGCACCCAATCAAATTAGATTCAAAATATTCAGAAGGGTACCTATATAGTTACCTTAAAAATTGAATTCTGAGAATATTTGCAATGGCGCAATGTTTATTAAATAAGGGTCTATGACTTTACTACATGGTAGAATGACTATCTATGTACTAAATGAACCTTTCCAGTTTTAGCTATGCCCCGCCCATCTCTAGCCAAGCTCCAACCACACTACACTCGTGTTGGGATAGATCGATCGCGGAACGCACTGACTATCAATTTCCAGAAAACTATACAGGTAGGCCCTAACCTGTTGAATATTTTGCAAGTAATTTGATCGGGTGCTGTTTATGCCTATGGCAGCAACAGCGCTCAGTCAAATTACATTCAAAATGTTCAACATCATGCAAGGACAAACAATTTGTACAACGTGTCGGACTATTAAGCATTTAAGACGGAGTAAATCGAGCCATGCATGCCTTAATTGATTATGACGTCATCCTACACGTCATGTAGTTAATGATGACGTCATATGATGGATGGATAAAGACGAAAAATGCATTATACATGTAGAGTTCCACACAATGATAATAATTTTGAAGATGATTCTTAGCCTAATAGGTAGCCAGGGGATAGTGGAGGAATGCAGTTGCTTAAATAATACGCTCATATATACGTATCCGCAGGACATCACGAGCCGCTAAATTATATACAAGTTATAATTGGTCAATATCTTTTGATGCAATTCACCTTTCCAGATTACCCACCCATCATATGACGTCATAATCAACTACGTAATGTGTAGAATAACATAATAATAAATGATGTCATGAATGACATCGATAAGTACGTCACGAACGCATATTTGAAGACGGGCTATGCGATGTTGTACAAATTGTATGTCCTTATTTTGTTGAATATTTTGAAACTAATTTGACTGGGCCCAGTCAAATTAGTTACAAAATATTCAACAGCTTCCCTGTATAGTTTTCAGGAAATTGATAAGTGGGGCATTCGGGGATCGATCAATCCCAACACGGCGGCGAGATGTGGGTGAAGCTTAGCTAGTGATAGGCAGGGCATAGCTAAAACTGGAAAGATCCATTCCAATGTGTAAAGAGTTCCCATCGTCTAGATTACATTCACAAATGCATATGAGTTTGCGTTTCTCCAGCATTGCGTGTAAAATACATCGGATACTGATTATTTAACGGAGCCCAGAATAAGCAGACATATACATTGATTTCACATGTGGTCTACAATTACACCGTCTACAAGTTGTACGTCTACTGTCACGATTTGTGCAGATTATAAGGATCTCAGTATTATGTCATCAACTGACCATTTTCACACAGCCCCGTACGCTTCCAACGCTGACGCTTCATTACTTGCGCCTGTGACGCTAAATGGCAGGTATAACTAGGTGCCATCTGGGTACATGTAGACCAGGAGCATGTGTTTTCTGGCAATATCTGCGATAGGTGCGGCATATATAGTAAACCATTTAGGTTGATGCTAGGAACTTCATACTCCAATAACGTTTTAGATGATGTACTATCTAAAATACGCACAGCATGGTGGCGATTTGTTAAATCTTATTCGATCCATACAAGTGCTGTCCCAGAAATATTATTTTTGAAAACACTTAACTCACTTATTAGCAGAAAACAGTAATTCTCCTTCAAAGGAACGTAAACTGTCATTTTATACTCGGAGGAGAGTCGTCTCAGTGCCATGATGCCTTTATGTCGACTGACTGATATATTTTCGGAAAAGGTTGTATACATCCGTATGAGTAGCTAAGCAATTCCTTTCCAGACAGATTTGAAACTAGCCGATAATTTTTTTGATCTGTTGATCAAAAGATTGTGACATGGGTTCGTGTGTTACTAATGCATTTTCGTTTCATGTGGGAATTCTACTGATGCTATGGACAAAATGATTTACGCTATCCACAATGGAATGTGTTAGACAATCTGCATGACGTTTCAGAAATCGAATGAGAAAGTCTGAAGAGTTGAGGCTAGACATTCTCTTTGCCATTTCTAATTTCTGCGATTGTTGCAGAATGAAACGAGTTTTGCAAGTGCGCAAATCGTGCTGCATGATTGGCATACACGACCTTAACAATAAATAAAAGCTTTCCCGAAATTATACGTCGATTATGGGGTAAACGAATGGAATTCCGGAATTAAGATCAATTTATTTATTAATTTCTGAAGATTGATCTTCGCGCATTTACTCTCTATAATCGCCACTGTTCCCCTATTCTACTAGTTAATTACATCCTTTATCACTTCCCCTGGCATAGTATAACGCCACACGTGTCTCTGTTGTATGAAAAATTAGTGTACTATAGCTCGTCACTATATGATCACGTCAGTGTCATTTTTTAGTGCCATGTGGTCAGTGACCTAATTTGACCTATATTGGGCATATGTTTATCATAATAACAATGTATCGTCTCCTACTGACTTTCTTTTCCTGCTTTAATTGTGGCTGTCATGGAAACATTACTGCTTTGGACAACCTGTACAACCAAACTGACTTTGTGTCGACAACTTTAACATCTCTCAGCTTTTAGGATAACCTTAATTTAACAGTGTTACGTTTCAATCAACGCGCACTTTACAATAAGATCAATACATCGCGTCTTCAAATAGCTATTTTGTAACTACAGTACTGCTAGTAATGTTGATTAGGTCGAATTTACTCTGAAGATTGAAATAAATTAAGCAAACATTTCAGATAGTTGATGAACCTAGGTGTGATGATGACGACGACGATGACGTCGACGACGACGACTATGATGACGACGATGATGCGACGGCAGCGGGGGCAGCGTCGGGTCCGATGAAGACGACGCTCGTAGAACAAAATGAGCTGTCCAATGGAGCGAACCTAACGCTGATTTATGGACAACGTTTATTTCCCTCCACGGTGACTTATGGAAATATGGTTAATGGCTCCAATTTAAAGTTCTCGTTGAGCCATAAATCATATGTAATTTGCGTGATATATGGCGTATTTGGTAAATCATGTGTACTTTGATTCTCTTGCAATATTCTTACGCGCCATGCACATGTTAACATGGAACCATGGCCAAGACGCGCTAATTATTAGAATTCACCTATCCAGAGTACCCACCCATCATATGACGTCATAATGAACTGCGTGATGTGTAGAATGACATCATAATGAATGACGTCATGAATGATGTCGATAAGTACGTCACGAACGCATATTTGAAGACGGTTTTATGCGTTGTTGTACAAATTGTTTGCTTTTACTATTTAATAAATATTCTGTATTCCATAGGCAGCAACAGCGCCCAGTTAAATTAGTTACAAAATATTCAACAGCTTCCCTGTATAGTTTTCAGGAAATTGATAGCTAGGGCATTCGGGAATCGAGCAATCCCAACACGGCGAGGTGTGGGTGGAGCTTAGCTAGTGATGGGCGGGGCATAGCTAAAAATTAAAAGGTCCATTACTGCTATCTGACTGGGATAATGGATAACGTGATGATGATGATATAGTGGAGGTTATTAATGATAATATCAGAGACTGGCTTTGTTGTTGACAGCTATTATGATAATCGGATTAAATATTCTATTTGTGTCTTTGATATTATCACTCTCTATATATGCAAATAACTAAAAATATTTAAATTTTATCTCAATGATCCGTCGACAGGCATCTCAGTTTATGACGGGCTGAATCAAACATCTTTAATAGTTGGTGATTTGCTGACTGTTATTTGTGTTTATTATTGTTGAAAATGTATGCGTCAAAGTTGCATGCAAGATCCATATTCTTCGATCCAATTCCTGGCGAACGATAAAATTGAAGTATCCAATTAGACCTATATACTGTGTGTGCTAACTTGGATACACAATGGCTCATGTACACATGACAACTACACCCTGGTAAGCAACATAGCATTTAGTGTAGTCAATGCTGATCTGATTTAATGACTACACTTATAGCACGGTTTTCTGAGATTCGCTATATATGCTTTGCGTTATATGCTTAGATACACGCCAGAAACATGTAGCGTGTGAATTCTGCATTGGGCATCCAGCAGAGCAAGGCTAAAATGTTTTTGATCCGTGGATCAAAAGATTGTGACAAGGGTTCGTGTGTTACTAATGCATTTTCGTTTCATGTGGGAATTCTACTGATGCTATGAACAAAATGATGTACGCTATCCACAATGGCATGTGTTAGACAATCTGCATGATGTTTCAGAAATCGAATGAGAAAGTCTGAAGAGTTGAGGCTAGACATTCTCTTTGTCATATTCATCTCTCCTACTCCGCATTAAATAACATTTTCTCTGTTCATCATCACTATCCTCACCTTCGCATAATCTCTGTTGCCACGGCCAACCCCGTGTTATCAACGTCCTTGATTCTCCTAATCGCATCCATTCTTCCTCCTCAGACTCCACCCCTTCTTCATCGTCCACACGTTATCTCGCCTTCCACACAAATCTCAAAATCCTCATTATCCATATATGTTATATATATTGCAGTATATATTGCATCCAGCAGAGCAAGGCTAAAATGTTTTTGATGCAGTATATCTAACTATTAATCTCTCCATAGCTATGTAGAGAAAAAGAGATTCCATATAAACTTGATGTAATTATATATTGCAGTACCAGCACGTTCGCAAGTTAGACCTCTCAGTAATGGTGCATTTTCCGAGTGATGCTGAGCCAGGAACCATTTCCTATCCCAACCGTGTGGTTGTGAGGTCTTATAGAAAGATCACTAATAACGCATAGTATTGGGCTATTGCTGGGCCAATGCCGGACAGCATTGGTCCGGCATAGGCCCAGTACAGGCTTAATACTCTGTGTTATTAGGGATAGACCTAGACTCGAGTATAGCACTCGGATTCAGATGAAGACGACGACAATGAATTCGAGGTGAACAATATGAACATGAAGATGACAGTACGAGACATTGTATGTCATATGATGTGGAGAAATGTATTGATAAGAACAATGGGGGAAGATAATGAGAGCGGGAAGCGGGTTGATGATGGAAAGAAGACACGGAGTGAGATGAATCGATGGATGGTGAAGAGAAAAGGGGTATTAAAGGAGAAGGAGAGACTATAACCGCAGAGGGAATAGGAGAGTGCGTCTAATTGGAAGAAGAAGAAAGTAGGGGTCAAGATAGGAAGTAGGCATATGGATAATGAGGATTTTGAGATTTGAATGGAAGGCGAGATAACGTGTGGACGATGAAGAAGGGGTGGAGACTGAGGAGGAAGAATGGATACGATTAGGAGAATCAAGGACGTTGATAACACGGGGTTGGCCGTGGCAACAGAGATTATGCGAAGGTGAGGATAGTGATGATGAACAGAGAAAATGGTATTTAATGCGGAGTAGGAGAGATGAATCTGACGAAAACAACGATGCAGACAAGAATTAGTTTTATCTCCGTCATCACTGAATTAACATCTTTATCATCTGGCATTCGTAGTGCACACAAGTGCGCGTGCACATACGCTCACACACGGGCACACACGCGCACACATGCACGCAGACGCACACATGCACACGCACGCACACGCGCACATGTACAGGCATGTATGCCAGCAAACATACAGACTCGCAGGCACGCACCAACGCACACACATACATTCACATGCGCAAACGCACACACGCACACTCGCACGCACACTCGCACGTAGCACGCACGCATGCAATCACGCACGCATGCACGCATGCACGCATGCACGCATACGCACACGCACACGCATACGCACACGCACACGCATGTATGGGCATAGGACAAGCAATATACACAAGTGCCTATTCCTACATGCATATACACACTAGGACATCCACTTGCGTAGTAGAAGACATAACCATTAACATTAGACTAATATACACGTACACACGTGTGCAGCGAATTAAAAACTGATAGAGCAGTACCATTGTGTCTTGTCGACAGGGCTGGGGTAACTGTAACGTGTAACTGTAACTGGCTGTAACTTAGTTACATTTTTCATGTAACTGAAGTAACTTGTAACTGATGAATTTTTTTTATGTACAGTAACTGAAATGTAACCAGTTGCATTGCAAAATTAACTGAAATTTCAGTTACTTTTCAGTTACTTTTCAGTTACTTTTCAGTTACTTTTCAGTTACTTTTCAGTTACATTTAAAATAGTTTTACCAAATTTATTACAATTTTCTTAATTTGCTGCATAGCTACTGTTATACATGTGAAACTCCAATATCCCAATTTCAATGGAATAATGTAGGTAAGCTGTTGAATATATTGATGCTAATATTTACTGGAAGATGTTGATGCCGTGGGCAACAACTTTATTTCCAAGCATCAGTGATATTTATTTTAGAAATTTGCCATTGGAATGACTGGCTTGTTTATTGGGGCAGTCATTCCAGTGGCAAATTTTCAAATATAAATCTTATAGCCTACAAAATAGACATTTCTTGACCATTAAAGGGTTAACCCACTATATCTGTATATGTGATATTTTAGCAATGATAATCTGAATGTTATTTCTACATCAGGCAACAACAACCTTTTAGAATCAAAATAGTATACAGCTTTTACATTAATCTACAATGTAGCTTAGAAAGGGTTGTGTACTAAATCATTATAGAACCTTTTAAAGATTAGATTCGTTGAAGAAAACTTTAGCTTTCTCATAGAAAATGTCCATTTTCAGACCATGAGATTATTTTAGAAAATTTACCAGTGAAATAGCTGACTTGGTTATTGAGCCAGTCATTCCAGTGGTAAATTTTCAAAAATATCTTAGGCCCTATATTTGTCTGAAAATTGGCATTAATCAAAACCACTGCACACGTTGTTTGTCCAGCTTTAGTGTTAAAAGGTTAAAAGGATTAAAAACACCAAAATTAATGTTGAATTGTAAAGAAAGTTAAAATCTGCCACAATAGGTGTTAACAGCATGTCCTGTTCTTTTCTTTATATACTATTGATTAGGCCAGCTTAGGACATCATTGTTCAGCAATTATACTCAAGCTAGGGCCAATTCACATAGGTGAGGTGATAAAGATCAAAGGACAATGTCATTGATAAAAGTCAAGCCATCAACCATTTTGGTATAGCAGACAGAATTTATAAAGCCTGTGGAATTAAACTAGTGTACTGGAAAGCTGTTGAACATTTTGAAATTAATCTGACCTAAAAAAACGGTTTCTGCCATATGAAGCAACAGCTTTTGACAGTAAAATTGCAAATATAGCAAGTATAAAGTACTCAGCAGATTATCTGATCGGAATCAATTTGCCATTGAAACTAATGAAAGTAATAAATTATTTTCAAAATATTTAAATTCCTATTTGAAATTAAGTAAACATCAACACTGATGGACATTTTGAAGTTAATTAGAGTGGAAACTGTTAAATTGCCCCATGGTAGATGGCGGATTATCTTATCATAGAAAGGCAATGCTCCAAGGAAATCTGTTGAACACATTGAAACTAATTTCACTGAAAAAAGTTGATACCTGTGGTAGCAAAGGTTTCAGTCAAATTTGTTTCAAAACATTCAACCAATTATTTCTTGCAATAAGATCAATGTTTGTTATATGGCATGTCTGGGTTGAAAGGGTTAGAGGAAAAGATATATATGCGCATCTATGAAGGGCTGTGGAATTAAACTAGTGTCTTATTATTTTGGAAACAAGTTGATTGAAACTTTGTTTTGCATATGGCAGCAACAAAATTCAGTCAAATGTATTAAGGAATTTTCAGCAGGTTTTTATATTTTATATCTGAAATGTATTCAGTTCTGTCAGTATATTATATCAGTGGTTACAATGGTATTTTGTTTCTACTATATATCTCAATTTGGTTGACTACATTACACCTTTTATGATGACATTGATGTTCACATAGTCCTTCATAGTAATTATCAGTCAAAATAACTAATCTAACTGAATGATAACTTTAGTTACATTATACAAAGTAACTGAAATGTAACTAGTTACATTGCTCAACAAATGTAACTGTAACTGTAACTGACATAGTGCAATGTAACTGTACCTCTAACTAGTTACATTTAAATGTAACTGACACCAGGCCTGCTCGTCGAATTTGGACAGGATGTCAGCGAACTTTGGGAGTATGTTAACGAACATGGATATAACGATCGAAGACCATGTTCGTAGGGAATGTTATTATCTAAGAATACCATTCACTAAGATTTGATAGAAGCATTGACATAGATGATCATACGTTGCTGCTAAGCAGTGCGGCCGAATTGAATATAATCGCGCGCTATGGTCGACCCGATACAATGCGGAAGCACAGTTTATTACAATTTCTGTCGCCTGTGCAAGCAGGACGATGGTGTGATGAGTTATCGGGTGATATTAATGATAATCAGAGATTGTCTTATCATGAATATCATCCCGCATATCAATCTTATCAAGAGGTCAAATGAATTATTTTGCTGATGGTAGTAGACATTGTGACATCACATTATCTAGTCCCAGGCGATAATAACTAGATACGCGCCAATAACCGCCTACTCAGCTATCTCGTTACTTTTACTGAATTGTCTATAATAGCGCTTCCCTTTGATATGTTGCCACACTATCGGTAAGAAGCTTCCGCTTCATGTAGGTAGCATAAATGTCAGGTTTCCTGATTATTGATTCATGCTTCTGAACTGGAGACCTAATTTAATGGCCGGGTAGAGATGAGCGCCGAACCACACGTTCTCTGCATCCATTAGACCAAAGGTCATATATATGTAGGCTACATATTGTCTCAAAGAAACTCGAGTTATTGAATGGACCCCAAACAAAGGAGAATTATTCAGTATGAATTGTATTACCATATTACCATATTAAACTACAATCACGACAGGCTGAATAGCCATGTATTCAGGAATTCAGAACATCATGGCTTAATGGAGGGATACTGTTAGAATCTACATACTATATACATAGATAGAAACTTTTACCGTTAGCTGAGCACGAGTCTGCTCAATGCACACGTGTTATTGCAGGAAACATGATGACGACGATGACGATAATAATAATAATAATAATAATAATAATAATAATAATAATAATAATAATAATAATAATAATAATAATAATAATAATGAATTCTTAATGTACTAATTAAGCACACCACCTACTACTGTATGTAATATATAATACAATCTAGTCAACTTATCAGCATATCATTGTTGATCGTACAATGGACCTTTCCAGAGAAATAACGTCATATGGCGCGACGTCACAATCAGCTAAACGGCGTGTAGGGTGACGTCATAATCAGTGCGTCATAAATGATTATTTACGATTCTGTCTTTAACTCTTAATAGTCCGACACGTTGTACAAATTGTATGTCTCTACTACTTAATACACATGTTGTTGAATATTTTGAAACTAATTTTCAAAATTAGTTTCAAAACATTCAACAGTTTACCTGTATAGTTTTCTGGAAATCGATAATCAGGAAGTTCAGAGATCGATCTATGCCAACACGACCGAGCTGTAGGCGGAGCCTAGGTAGAGATTGGCGAGGCATAGCTAAAAATGGAACGGTCCATTGAGTGTGTTTTCTTGAGTTTTGTCTATTTTGCATTCTTCTCATCGTGTGCATGTGGTTATTATCGGAGTGCCTCCTGCTTGTACACACCATCTGCATTCATGTCAGTGCCTACTGCTACATATCATGTACCATTTCTCTTTCAGCTTGCTGCATATCACCGTAGAGCAGAGGAAATTAATCACGCGTCATGATGATGATGATGATGATGATGATGATGATGATGTTGCCGACGACGCAAGCTAATTAAGCTGATGGTGGTGATGGCGACGATAGCTACTATTGCGGCTACTCATCATAATGACAATGATGGCACCGGTGCCTAATAACGATCATGATGACGGTGACCAACGACGACGACGACGACGACGACGACGACGACGACGACGACGATGATGATGATGATGCTGATGATGATAGAGACAGATGACCAGTTGACTACGGCGACGATGGCGACTGAGGTTTGATTGCCATGATTGTGACAACATCAACCGGTGACGGTGACGGCAGGAACTGATGATGATGGTGCTGATGATGCCGATAACTGATGATGACGACGACGACGACAATGATGCCAACAACAACAATGATGCCAACGATGACAATGATGACAGCGACGACAATGATGACTACTACTACTACTACTACTACTACTACAACGACGACGACCACGACGGCGACGCCGACATCGACAGCGGCGGTGACGACGATGACGACGACGATGACGATGACGACAACGACGAACAAATATGGTGAGGGGGACGGACGAAGACGGACAAAGACGGTGAGAACGATAACAATGACGACGATAGCATTGACGACTCCAAGGGGTATGAAACAAAGTCCAGGTATGATATTTCCAACAATTTATTAACTTTTTGTTTACAAAATTTGAAATGTTATCAATAAATATAGAGGCAGCCAATTTTTAATAGCTAACGTCAAACTCGACCTAGCGACGTCACAGAGCCTCATGGATATAATTCATTTAATTCAATTAATATAAATAAATTATAATTTCATTATATACACAGGAAAATAACACCCTAGCACGATGTGTTGAGCGGCGTCCATTTTGAAGCAGTTTGATTTCCAGCAGTGCAGCGATATCGTTGGTTACGTCATATACAGATTTACAAATGTGCACACATTTAAGTCGCCGTACATCCAGCTGGTGAGTAATAACCAAATTCTACAGTAGCTACCTTGTATCCTTGATGCGAGAAGATGACGTTTCTAAGACCGTGTTCTCACTAGAGAGTTAATCAGGAATAACGCCATACTTCAGTATGGCGTTATTCAGGTTACATAAGTCAAAATCATTTGGACGTTAACAGCACTGTCCATTGTATTAATTGACCAGCCGTTTTATTGAACATTACTTAGGCCGTGTTCTCACAAGAGAATTAATCAGGAATAACGCCATACCTCGTTCAGAATCGTCTAATATTCCGCTCTTCCTGACAGATATAACATTCTATTGATTTGGGTCTGTAATGAAGTGATCCATTTCTAGCTATGCCCCGCCCATTTCTAGTTATACCAGGCCCCTTTCTCGTTATACACCGCCCATTTCTAGTTATACACCGCCCAATTATGGTTATACACCACCCATTTCTAGCTATGCCCCGCCCATTTTTAGTTATACACCGCCCCTTTCTAGTTATATCCCGCCCAATTCTAGTGATACCCCGCCCACTTCTAGTTATACACCGCCCATTTCTAGTTTTACACCGCCCCTTTCTAGTTATACCCCGCCCATTTCTAGCCAAGCTCTGCCAACCTGTGGGAATAGATGTGAAACTTTGAAACGTGAATCCGCGAATCTAAATTTCAAGAAACTAATTTGAGGTGGTTGTTGTCCAGCAACAGCTGGCAGTCAAATTAATTTTAAAAGCGTCAATAGAATGTATATTAAATTGTAAATTCATAACAGACATAAAATTCACGTGTGACAGTAGCTTTCTAACAAAGTTTTAAAAAAAATCTTCAACACAGTCGATATTCAACTTCATACAACATTCTCTTGACCGATAAAAATAACCTGAAAGTTGCTGCTATGTTCAACAAGATCTATTCATAATTATTTCACTTGGGTTTCAGGGGTGAAAAATGAAAACCTTATAGATAGATCCTTAATTTACTGACGGATCGTGTATTCGAGCGACTGCTATACTATCTTCGTGATGCAGAAATGACAATGTTTTTGATATGTGCTGGATATAAAGATGGACTGTAATAACAACAATGTGATGCATTGAATCGGTGGATTTGTAGGTGATCAGATTTATAATTATTTCTCAGCGGATTTTCGTTCATCCTGCAAAATAGTTTTGTATATTATCTAACGTGACTAGCGCTTATATCCTACTTAAAGAGATAAGTATAGGCGGCGATACCCGGGTCCTAGAACATGGGTCCTTGGCCTACAGAGAGTTTATTTATATTTTCGTTGAAAAACTTAAAATTCTACTATGAACATATACATAAACGGACACATGTATGTTAATTGGTACGTGTGTGCGTGCGTAAGAAGCCTACCATAACTCTGGCATCAGTCCTCTGCGCATCCTGCCGGCCATATATACAACATTACAGATATCTGTGTTTCCTCAAAACCGTATCCACCACTTAGAACACTAATGTAACTAGGAC
Organism: Chaetoderma sp. LZ-2023a; assembly: GCA_034401795.1. Taxonomy (NCBI): domain Eukaryota; kingdom Metazoa; phylum Mollusca; class Caudofoveata; order Chaetodermatida; family Chaetodermatidae; genus Chaetoderma; species Chaetoderma sp. LZ-2023a. The sequence continues at coordinate 56,899,663 of CM067374.1, read as the reverse complement.
GACAAGTCCTATTATTTTCGCCAGTGGTTTTGTTGATCCGTTCGTCCGTTCGTCTGTATATCACGCTAACGAGTTGTAAAAGGATGAGTAGCTGGATGGAGAGACAACTGGTCAGAAAGACTGGCTCGGCCTAAAAGGCAGTTTCCACGCCCAATAACCAACATATGCGTGATGTTGTGTTAACATTTTGCCAGGTGGAACGGATCTCATCTAAGAAAAGCCCAACTCCGCTAGGATTTACGCATGTCGGAAAGAGATGACAGTTTGTTACGGCTGATGTCTGTTGAAGGTTGCACAATCCATAAGTGTGGGAATTTGTGAAGACAGGCTGATTCCATTCCTGTTCATAGGAAACGTGATCCTGCACCAACGTCGCTCTTGAACGTTCCGCGATTTTTGAAACACTCAGAAGATGTTTCGGACATACTCGGCAGTAGTTTTAGGGGTAATGATACCCCAGCGGGGATAAAACTATTAACACTACTAGTTTAAGAATACTTTCATCTGCTAGATCCTCCGTAAAAGCCTTAGTATAGGTATGAAAGGTATGCAAATAGTATCATTATTGGCCAAAATATAAATATAAATAGTCCTGTCGGAGACCCAAAGGCTCATAAATTTCGACCATGAAAAAAATGAAAAAAGATGTTCCACCAATTATAAAAAAATACAATTTTGTTACATCATGAGGATTCTGCTCATGAAGAAAAATGATGAACAATTATTATCGCAAATTACACTGCTGACACGCCGTTATTTAACCATTTAATACTCATACCAGCCAAAAACTACTTCAGTAGAGGGCTTGAGAAATGTTCATTTGCAGACCAAGAGAAGAGTATTTTTGAAATTTTACCACTGGTATGACTGGCTCGATAACCGAGCCAGTCATTTCAGTGGTAAATTTCCCAAAATAATCTTCTCTTGGTATGCAAATGGACATTTTCTATGAGTAAATTGTAATTTTTTAAAATAAATTCGAGGGTTAAAGCGCTAATTAAGAGTCTCATAAATTCAGACCTTGAAAAAAGATGAAGAACATGAACAAGCACGTCCTACCGAATATGGAACATTATATTTCTTGCAAGATACCACTAATGAGCTAAACATGAATGATTACTTTGCAATTTAGCTTGCTGACAGTCTCTAAGGCCCGTTTTATAAGTCGAACTTCTCTTGTGCCGTGCCAGCTAAATCTGCCTGAAAATGGAACGTAAATTAACCAGTCGAATTAGCGCGGCGCGACAGAAAGTTCAACTTATAAAACGGGCCTCAGACATATAACGAGGAGATGCCTGTAGGCCTAATGAGCCAAAAATGCGATTAATGATTTGGCCTACTATTGGGTCTATTTGCGGATAAGATCTACGTTAAACATGTTGAAGCGGGGAAAGATCGCAACACGCGCACTTTGTATTCTGTATCTGATGTACAATCATTGAGATCTACACCAATGGACTTTTCCAGTTTATCTACCCATCATATGACGTCATAATTAACTACGTGACGTAAAGGATGGCGTCATAATCAATTACAGCATCAATGATTCGATTTAGTTCGTTACTATTTACTATTTAATAATCATTATGTCGAATATTTTGACACTAATTTGACTGGGCCCTGTTGCTGCCATTGTCTGCCATAGGCAGCAACAGCACCCAGTCAAATTAGTTTCACAATATCCAACAGCTTACTTGTATAGTTTTCTCGAAATTGATAGACACGGAGTTCGGGGATCGATAGATCCCAACACGGGCGAAGCGTGGGTGGAACGTAGCTAGAGATGGGCGGGGCATAGCTCAAACTGGAAAGGTCCATTTTCTATGTGTATCACGGCAAGATGTATATATGTGCATACTCAGGGATCCATTTCTAGCTAAGCCCCGCCTATTCTTTGCGCGGGTTTGGATCGATTTATTTACTGTAAACACTGAATTCACAGAATCCAAATTTCAAGATGGTTATACCGGTAAGCTGTTGAATATCTTCAAAATAATTTGACTGGGTGATGTTGCTGACACAGTCAAATTAATTTCAAAATAGTCAACATAATGTTTATTAAATAGTAAATTCAACATAAGCATGCAATTCATACACTCGACGGACCTTTGATTGCCCATGACTGACCGAGATACAATAGTCACTATGTTTTTGGATTGAGACGTCGGCCTACATGTGACCTAATTGATTATGACGTCATATCCTTGAGTGAGACAGCGGATCCTTCCATTATACGAAGAGAAGGGCAATACAACCAGCAGATTCGGAGTTTGGTAGTGATCCATATTGCCATGACCCTAATCCCTTGTCTGATATATATATCAGATTCATGTTCTGGGTTTGTCGCCAAGAGCACAACCTGATAACGGCAATGAGCGCTATTCATAGGGGTTTCACTTTTACCAATGTTTGGCTATGCAACCGTCCATTCTGCCACGCAAGTCATATTTAATAACGTTGCATATAGGCAGCCGTCGCAATCAAAATTCGCAATGAATGACGTATCTAAGTCCGCCGTGAACTTTTAATAGTCTTTGATGTGTATGAATTGTATGCCTTTACTATTTAATAAACATTCTGTTGAAAATTTTGAAACTAATTTGACTGGGCGCTGTTGTTGTTCTGGAAAATCAGGGCTCTAAGTATATAAATAGATCCCAACAAGCGCAAAGTGTGGGCGGAACTTCGCTGGAAATGGGCAGTGCATAGCTATGAATGGGCTAATCCATTCTTATACCGCGCATCAATATACTGTGTACTTGTTTCTATCGAGTGCATTTTAACACCAATGATCTCGCAATACTATTATTTAGGATGCCATATTTATTCCACTAGATCCAATCGCAAACTCATTCTAGTTTATTATCAATCTCAGTGGCCGGAATTCAATACGGAGGTTTAAAGCAGGTTCAGCCTAAACCTGGTAACAGATCACAAAGTAATTGCACGGGTGGTATTATAGATAGGGTGATAATCCCCAAATTGTATTAGTTGATACCTAGACCACACACACACTCCAGGGTGTGTGGTCTAAATACCGAAGTATGGGCACCCTCCAGAAGTGAGAGACCCTTTGATGCCCCGCCCACTTAGAAGAAATGCTCATATTTTGACATTTATGTCACACCCCTTGTTGGGGACGTGACATAGCTCTCAACCAATGAAAAACTGGGGATATAGCGCTATCTATACAACTAATCTTGCAATTAATTTGTTATTTGTTAACAGATTTAGGCTAAACCGGGTGTAATCCTTCTTAGTGAATTCCCGCCAGTGTGTATACGTTGCGTTGAACTTACTAAAGGCG